>VMKM01001494.1:0-135951 GCA_008360985.2 Macquaria ambigua | reverse complement strand
ATTTCCCTCCTGTGCTTCCTTTTGCCTTTTCTTCCTCTTTTTTCTCTCTTTCCGCCACTGTCGCCCTCCCTCAGTCCCTGGGGGGAGTTAGTACAGACAATCAGCTGGTCCCTCCTCCTCTCCCATCTCCCCCTCCTCCTCCTCCTACTCTACCACCACCTCCTCCTCACCCCACCCTTCAGCTCACTGACAGGAAGCAGGAGGCAACCTTGCCTCGTCCTAGATGAGTGAGAGCTGAGCACTGGCTGTGTGTGGTGTGTTTTGTGTGAATGTGTTATCAGTGCTGTGTTTAGAAGAGGATGTGGAGGGGTGTGTATATGTGTAACTGTAAGACCTCATTTTTATCTGCTTTCCAAATACTCAATGTGTGTGTGTGTGTGTGTGTGTGTGTGTGTGTGTAGTGGACATCATTTGTGCATTGACAGCTATGTGGTGTAAGCGTCTTGTGTGAGTGACTGTGTCTGTGACAGAGCTCAGGGGAACACTGTGAATATGAGTAGAGGGCAACACAGCTGAGCTGTCTTTATCTCTGCTTGCTCTCCCTCCCTTTTTTCTTTATCTCCCCTTTTTCTCTCTCTCCCTCTCTCTCTCTCTCTCTCTCTCTCTCTCTCTCTCTCTCTCTCTCTCTTTCTCTCTCTCTCTCTCTCTCTTCACTTGTGTTTGCATAGTAGATGAAAGCGGTGTGGACTAGAAATGTGTGTGCACATGGATGTTTGGAGAGGAGGGTACCCTGTGTTCCTTCAGTATGTGTGTGTGTGAGTGAGTGAATGTAGAGTGTACTATGTGAGGCGGTGTGTATTTTGGAGGGATATCAGTGGAGAGGAGTAGAACAGGGGTTCCAGCTGTGGGTACGTCAGTCAGTCAGGATGGTGCAGCGCTTCAGTCTTCGTAGACAGTACTCCAAGGTAAGCTTAAAACACACAAGCTTGTTTAGTCATTTAAACCACATCTGTGTCTTCCCATTTCCATGCTGCATGTCCATTCATGGCCAAAGGCACAGTTGTCTGAAATCTTTGCTTCTGGCAAAGCCTTGTGTGATGGTTTTGCAAATCTTTTTCCACCTCTCTGTCTATCTTTCTTTCTCTCTGTCTTCCAGCTATTTGGTATTGTGTCAAGAGTTTGTGTTTATAGCTGCTTGATCAGTGCTTTGTTCAGGACAGCAGTCAAAATGGTAAAAATTGACTCTTATCAGTTGTAGAAACAATTAATACACTAGTATATCAGCCATTTGACAGCTGGGGAGAAAATATTGTTTGCACAGTTCTTGCATATCAACTTTTTTTAGTATACAGAGATTTTCCTCTGAGTTTCCATTCACTTTTAGGTAGGTCGATCCATACAGTAACTGAGTGGTCTGTCTTTGCACTTTATCTAAACTCTTGTTAAACAGTAACTCGTGCAACAGCAGTAGGAGCAGCCTATAAGGTAGATCGGAGCCGTCGCCAAGGGATGTAATTATTGGTAAATATTATGTTTGATTATTGCTGATTGGGGAGCGTTTATGACTCATTTGCAATAACAGGGTAGTTTACTGTGCTCTAGAACTGTCCATGAGTTTGATATATCTATCCCCTGGTGGTAGTGCTTTTAAAGAGAGTAGAGGTGCTGTTTTCAAACTCAGCATTAGGTCTGTTAAGAGCCTGCTGTTCTGCAGCTGGTGCTCAGCCTGTGAGATTAATTACAATTAGCTGCTGATTAATTGATTGACTGACTACACTCTCCCTGTTCATCTTTAGCTCTGTGTAATAGTGCTGGTGGATGTTCATATGCCTGGAAGCATCAACATGTACGTGCACACATTTATACACGGGCAGACAGAGGCACAGTCTCACTTTCGTACTGTAAGGCCTGATCCCAGACACTGATCTAGTCTGGTCTTTCCTCTCTTCTCTGAGGGATGGAGAGATAAAACAGGAGTGAAAGCAGATGGAGGAAGTGAAGGGCTGCAAGGTGCAAAATGTTTAGTGTAAGGATGGAAGACTTGTTTAAGACAGGAGATGGGAAAGAACCAGGGAGTAGGCTCTAGTGGGATATGAGCTACTGAGTTGAGATGGAACAGAAGCCAAGCCTTGAGGCTAGTCCTCTCACACCGTACGATTTTTGTGTGTGAGAGAGACTGAAGCTGTGTCTGTTTATGGAGAACATAACCTCCTCCAGGGCCTGTCTGCAAATGCTCACTAACCTTGTCCCCCGTGGGTAGATGACCCCGTCTCTTTACCTCAGGCCACATTTCCTCATGTCCACCTGTCTTCCTGCTCATCCTTTGTCTTCTTTTGTTTATCACTGTATTTTGGTTTCCATGTCAGAGATAACATCCTGTGTTCTCCTGCAGTAATCCCCAACCAGCACAAAACAAAATGCCTCACATTTTAAACAATTCAGAGGACCAACATCCAGCCAATCTGGAATCATGCAATCGCGTGTAGACTAAAACTAAAAAAATACTCTCAGCAATGTGGTTTGATATTAAATGCCAGCATTTTTTAAACTTATATTTTATTTATTTTGAGCTCAGTATACAGTACATAGCAATAGAATTTCACATTTTAACATTTAACAACTCTGCTGCCTCGTATCCCTTCGCTAAGCCCCTCCCATCAAATGACACACCAAAACATGCACATGCTTATTGCTGGGCTTGAAGCGGAACGTTAAGGTTGTCACCATTGTAACCATGGATGTATTATAAGAACTGGATAAGGCACCGCCGCTCTGCCTTACTTCCATTTTTTTCCAGTGGCCACTCGTGGTATTGCAGCGAAAAATTCCCCTGCGGCCCAAAAAGCATTTTCCCCATAGGACAGCATTGTAAAAGAGACGTCTGTAAAACTGTTGACAGGACACCTTGAACTGCAAACAAGTTCAGTTATGACTCTTTCTATTATGAATTTTTGATTCATGGAGGTTTTATATTTGTAAAACCTTCCTCGAGCCTAGAAAAGCAATTTAATAATCTGTGACGTCATCACAATGTAAAGTTTATGGGCCAAGCAGGAACTCGCGGGCGGGGCCAGTGGGGGGAAACACTATTGCGCATATTCTGTGGGCTGCATAACCCGGAAGTAGACCCAGAAGCTAGAAACGTTTTTGGCATATGCACCAGGCGAGCAATTCTCATTGGACTGAATAGGCGCCATCTTTGGGTCCGGTATCCAGTTCTTATAATACATCCATAATTGTAACTAACTAGCAAACTAACATCTGTTCTACTCAGCTAGTTATGTCTGCCTCAGAGGTAAGAAACTGATCCTTTTTTTTTAACATCTCATGTTTAATGTATTTCTATGCACTTTGAATTGCCATGTGTCTGAATAGTGCTGTATAAATAAACTTGCCTCGCTTTGCCTGTGTAACACCGCTGTACAACCGTGTTCTGTAGTTCCAACAACTCCAACAGAGTGATTCGTCTTCTCTCTAGCCAATCGCCTCACGTCACTTTCACCAACTGTTGCTGTGATTGGCTAGTTACATGCTAGCTAACCCTGATTTGTTGTTTGAATCAGACTGGGTCCAGTTTTAAAAAAAACTAAATACAAAGGGACGCATGCTCACAGAAACACTTTTTTTTTTAATGGAACCCTTTAATTAAATATTATTAGTGACATGCAATGGTCAAAATTAGTTATTTGAACCAAAATGATAAGGAAATGACATTGCCTACTGCAGCTTTAAAATCAACTAACTACATTGAGTGATATAAATAAAAAAGATAAAAAAATAGAAACAGGTTTGTTTGTACATCATGTGTATGGGAACAATACTGAATCACATGGAAGAGTTCATTTTAGCGTGTGATGTTTCTGTATTGTACCTGGGTTGAATCAAATACAGGCAAATATATTATGCATGGGTCTTGTGCCGTTGATTATGCTGGTCCTTAGAGAATGATATGCCAACATTTAAAAACTGGTTAGATTTATTAATTAGAACGTCATATGAAATTGTGTTATTAAAAACAGCCAAGAAAAATGTCATGTTAAATCGGAAGGTAATTGTAATTTAATTAATCTGTATAGTTAACTCGATTATGTTTGTGTTGGCCTTTGGATTGAATGCATAGAATTATAGATTTGGACTAATTAATTGTAATGTGGGTTAATGAATTGTAATTAGAGTACATTATAGAAACATTTTAAAGCGTGTCCATAATGGTACACTGTAAAATATTTTTTAGAGAGAACAAAAAAGAAACGTTATTGCTTAATTTTCTCTTTAAAAAAAAATGCTCTTACAGTTTCCATGCTTTTTAAAGTCATGTTTTGTTCAAGGGATTTGTTTTGTACCGTTGGATTTCAACCATGTATTTATAATACCCTTAATGGCTGCCACTAATAGGATTTGTAACAAACATAATTAATTTCTGCATTCCTTTGTACAATACAGACTCAGTTATGAAGGATTTGGTCCTCTTTAGTAATGCCACCCGCGCTGTCCTGTAAGGAGAAGTGTCATTGGGAGGCGCCGAACATCACCTGGTCCCCTGGGGCTTGTTCCGTCCCTGCTAGTTCAACATCCTCATCACTGCGCCCTCATCGTCTCTCACCTCCCCAGGCTACTGGCTGTGTGTTGATGAAAGCGTTTGTGCCCTTTGCAGCAGGAAGCCACTGCTCGTCCTGGAACTATTTTAGTGACATTGAGTTATTTGAAAAGCTGCAAAAGACAAACACGGGGTATTGTTAGGTCACATTCACTCATATACAACCAGGGCTGCAGATGTACATGACAACTATCAAGTCTTATCAAACCAATGCCACGGCAGATTGCCCTCTAGTCATGGTAAACACAGTCACAGCAGCACGCAGTCAAACCTGTGTATAATCAAACAACCGAGTTTCGATTGACTTTCAGCAGAGAGAGAGAGACAGCCATGGGGATGATGAAGCATGTGCTCTTAGTCCACACTGGAGGTGATGTCATCCCACTGCTGTGTTTGCCAACTACCAGCCCATAGCAAACTGTTTTTCAGGCACAGTATGTGTGTGTGCGTGCATGTGTGTGTGTGTGTGTGTGTGTGTGTATTGCTGTTGTCAGTGCACCATTATGACTCTGTGGTTCAGAGTAGTTGACATTAACTATGAGACCTTATTATGGTGTTAGAGTCATATGAGGAAGTAGCTCAAAGCCGCTAATGGGTTTGGGCGATCTGTGACTTGTGGTTTGTACTGACTTTCGGAGAAGGACCAAAAAATTGTTCTCCTCAAATGTGTTAATCTCCCATCTCTGCTCTGTAATCTCCCCCCCCCTCTCTTGTCCTTGCCTTCTTATCTACCCTTTAGTCATTTTTCCTCCTTGTCTTTTCTCCCTAGTCTTCTCTCCCTTATCTCTAAACAAAATACTCCTCCTTTGTGTCCTTCGTCTTTTTTTTGAGTGTAAATATCGCCTTGCCTACTTTTCTCCTACAGTAAGTCAGTCCACTAAATCAGTAGTGGTGTGTTTGTGTGGTAGTCAATATGTATTCTATAGTGTGGGTGAATGTGTGGCAGGGAGACAGCCATTGATCAGAAGAACAAACACCAGTATTGACTGTGAATTAAACACAATGGATCTCCTTTTCTGGCCCTTTATCCTGTCCTGTTCTCTGCTCTCTCCTTAATTGCATTACTTGTTACCAGTGGGTTGTGTGTATGTGGGTGTGTGTGTGTGTGTGTGCATGCATATGTACTTTATGTGTTGGTTAGTATTCAGATGGGTGTCAAATTAAGTAAGGTGTTGTGCCACCATGAGGTGCCAGAACAGCTTTAATGTACCTTAGCTTAGATTCACTAGAGGTACCAAATACTATTCTTCCTATAAATATCCCTTAATTTGGTGTTTTAATGGTGATAGTGGAGAGCACTGTCTTAAGCCTCTTACACTTTATTCAAAAATGTTGCTTACATTGTTGCATCGGCCTGTGTAGTTTTTTGGACGTGGGTTGTACCAGCCATCTCATTGTGAGAATTTGTGTCAGAATTTTGACACAGGCTGTCTTTGGTCAGTGGACATGTCTCACCATGCTAATTATATATGAAGCATGTGCATTTGTTCTACACTCAGTTTTTCCTTCAATTTGTCACCTGTCTGTATATATTTGTGTTTATACTATCGTACATATTTGTGCATTTGTGAGAGAGCACATGCGACTTTGTCCAGGATCTGTAATCAAGCAGGTTTTTCCTCACAGAACAAGGATCTCAATCTGCTACACTGCTTTTTATTCCCGCCCTTCTCTCTTTCTGTCTCTCCATGCTTTACCTTCTCACTGTTTGTCTTACTTCAAATCTATCTTTCTTCAGCCCTCTTTCTCTCCCTCTCATCTGTGTCCAGTGCTCAGACGGTGGAGCCGGTTGCCCATCTCCATGGTAACAGGGTGATGTTCAAAGAGGGCCGTAGCGGCTTTACCCAGCTGAATGCTCACAGGTTCACCATCTGATCTCACAGCCACCTCATCAGCCTGTCTGGTGGAATAACAACCTCTTAGAGTAGGGAAAAAGTGTGTTCTGAAATTAGACTACTAAGCAATTTGCCAAATACACCGACTTTGTGTTAAATACTGTTTGTTCTAAATCTTGTAATCAAGCTTTCTCTTGTGCTGGAATGGCACCCTATCTCTTACATCTCAGTGCTGAAGAGATACCTCTGTTTCCTGTTCCTCTTCTGACGCATATTTAAATGAAGTCCCCTGAATTATGTACAAAGAAAGTTAGAATTGTGTGGCAGTGTCAGTAAAGAAAAGTTATTGCTTCACAGTTAACAGACCTCAGTAGGACTCCTGTCTTCCACTTCAAAGAGAATCAACAAAACAAATTAAATAGATGCAA
Source organism: Macquaria ambigua (assembly GCA_008360985.2). Classification (NCBI taxonomy): domain Eukaryota; kingdom Metazoa; phylum Chordata; class Actinopteri; order Centrarchiformes; family Percichthyidae; genus Macquaria; species Macquaria ambigua. The sequence goes on along the minus strand of VMKM01001494.1, from coordinate 129,151 downwards.
TGTAAATGTTTTGTTGTACCATGTAAAATCCGGGGAGTAGCCTTGAATCAGAAGCCCATCTTTTGTGTGCAGGCGTGCATGTGTATGCATCACGTGCACGTGCCTTTGTGTGTGCTTGAACTCTCCACCCAACTGTTTGTGCTCCCTTTGAAGCGTAGCCCCAGCCTGGTTAATTAGGCTGTTGAATATTCATATGTGATTATACATATAGGCCAACGCCCTTATCCGGTGCTGGTTGCTATTAGCATTCACAACAGTGGGAACACGTTAGGCTACTCCACACACACACTCATACTAGCACACAGCTTCACAGCTGATGTATAACAAGCAATTTTGTGTGTGAAACCAAGCCGGATGATGGTGTGAAAGGAAGGACTAAGAGAAGGGCTCAAAAGAGAGATGGGGTGGAGGAATGTTTGAAAGATAAATGTTGGTGTGTGAATGTGTGTGTGAGGGCGGGTGTTGATTTTCAGGATGGACGGAGTCATAGAGAAAGAGAGAGGAAGATAAAGCTGTGAGTTTGAGGCTATTCTTCCCTTTCAGACAGTTTTATAGGTTTCTAATCTGGGTCTGAATGAGGAAGGAGTCTGCTGCAGCTCTCTGCCTGTTTCTCTGCTGCTATTAATAGACAGATGTCTGAACCAGTGCCGGTCAAGTTCACTTTTCAAGGGCATTTAAATGAATTAATATAGCTTGATAAAAGAAAAATTCACCCCTTGAGAAGTAGATATTTTCCTCTCTACAGATGAATGACATCCATGCAGTCATGTTTTTTATTAATTTATTTATTATTTATTTTATTGTCTTTTGTATTTGTGTCTTTATTGTGTTTTATGGTTATGGTTTGATTGTACAGCACTTTGGTCAACTGCTGTTGTTTTTAAATGTGCTTTATAAATAAATTTGACTTGACTTGACATGTTTATCAAAGGACAAATCCAGCTGATTGACTTTTGCAGGAAATAGCAGGAAATTGGAAACGTTATACTGTAACTGGTTATTATAATACTTATTGGGGGCTGCACTAGCCTGAATGAGTATATACGTTTCTTGTCTGTGCAAGAGGTCATGTGCATTTATATGTACATGTCAGCAGTGAGTCACTATGGGTCATCCTTTGTGTATTTATTTTTGGGCTGCAGCTGGTCCTTCCTCTTTGGGCTGGTGTGTTTTTGTGTGTGAGAGAGACGACATTAGTGTGGGTGGGCATGCACGTATATATCCGTGCTGTTTTCTCAGCCGTTGCAGGATTGCCACATACTTGGTCAGTCAGTCGCTGAGGATGTTCTGTTCAACCTTGACCCACATGTGTGTTCCTCAGACACTGTTAATATCTTCGGTCTACACTGTTTGCTTTGACTGAGGCAACTGTCAGTATTAGGTCAGAAAAAGACTTCCTTGACTTGTGTTGTCAAAATACACTACTGTGCACCTTTATGAGAAATGATGTGTTTGGTTTTCTTCTCTTTACTCAGGGTGGTCAGTAGATTGTTTACAAAGGGAAATTGCTCTTTCTGAGAGAGGGAGTGCGGAGAAAACAGGCAGACAGACTGACAGAGGGCATGCTCTGCATCCCTGCCACTCCCTGCTCAGTCTACATGTATATCATTTGTGTGACTCTGATGAATTATGGATGAGGCCATAGATCGCTGAGCTCAGCTCTGCTCCACTGACCCACTTAGAACACACATGCACACACAATTCAAATCTGATCACAACCTCTAGGGAAATATCGTCATATTTTCTCTCCACTAATAACCAGAACCATTCCTCTCATTCTCGTGTGTCAAAATCCTATGAATCCTTCATATTTTCACTGTTTGCATCCCATCAGAAAGGCGAACTTTCCCACTGGAAAATTACCTCTAGACCACTGAAACAACATTGGCAGTATATTTGTTTTTGTTCAGGCAAATAATGCAGTTGAAAATGTTCCATCTGAATTGACATGCACACTGACATAGACACACATCTTATCTACCCTTGACTCCCACTTTTTCTAATCTCCCCCCTAATGATCTCCTGTCTTGAAATATTATATAACCACAAGGGTTAGACCATTTGCCGCCCTCACTCTTGCAATTTCTGCTGCTCATCTCTTTGACATTTCCTCCCTTCCTCCCTGTTCTCATTATCAGCCCACAAGGCACCTGTGTACCTTGATGTGACTGCCACATCAGGTCTGAATTATGTTACGTAAAGGGCTGCATGTTTGTCAGTGGGAGGAGTGATAATGAAAGAATGCAATAAAAAGAAGGGTTATTGACAGGAAACCTGTGAGGAAATGGTTGCAGTCAAAGATAGACCAGTAACAGAATCAGTTGTCCATAGAGCAGATGACACACACTGTGTAGCATATTTTGTGCTCTAGCTCCCCCTCGTGGACTGAGGCTGTGATATTCATTTGTTGTAATATTCTCTTCTGTTTAAATGGTATAATAATCCACATTTAATCCCTGGAATAGCAATTCACCAAGCCTAGTACAGGGGAATGTCTTATGGACTGTTCCAATTTAATATAATTGAAAGTAGACCTCTTTACCTTCTGTGTTCAGTATCGTGGACTATATGGTGCATCAGACATGGAGGAGAATGGGGAAAGCACTCACCTTTCACACAAAATTGAGCTTGAGTTTGATTCAGTCTCAACTCTGATCTTGACTATGATCATTCTCTAGGGAGAACCCTAAGAATTAACCTGTGTATTTCCAAAATCATGGAAATTACAATATGATTGTGAGCTCAGTTTTGGAAGTTAGCTTCAGTACATGAGTCTCCATTACATTGTTAGATAACCTGAGTGGGCAATGAGAGAATGTCCTCTAAGATTTTCATTAGATAATATCTGTCAAACGCTGATGAGCGCTATTAGCCAAATGCCAATCCTCATTATCTGTCCTCCTGTTATGAAATCTACTGCTTCTTTGTGGCCTAATTCACACCGTGGAGTCTTGCTAAAACTTCCCAAACAGTGCCCAGGCCCCAACCCATCAAATAAGTCTGTGAGGTCAACGTGGGGCCACAATACGGGGTATGGGGTTTGGGTGGACAAGAAAACTGAGAAAGGGACCAGACCAAATAATCTTTCAGAGCCAAAAAGCTGGGACTGTTTGTTCTAGATTCTTCATCTTCCTGCTTATGAATGGGTTGGCAGTGTGTTTGGGCCTGCATACTTCCCCATGGTACTCTGGGTATTGTACAGCATCCAGACAGACCAACTCTGCATTTTGGGCCCATGCCCTTTCTGTGTCCATGTTGCATAACCAGGATGGGTTGAGTATAAACAGAAGCAGCTCCAACAAATACCAACCACCACCAATGGACAAACATTGTTTCTCCCCACGTACACACTCTGTTTCCCTTCACGTACACACACTACTTTGCACATACACACTTTTCTCAATCAATGTACCCACACTATCTCTTACACATATCACACCATCACCTGCTAATTCATACTCATACATAAAACTGGAGGGAAATAAAGCAAAACACTGGAGGTTATAACCTGACCAATACTGGAATTTTGAGGCGGATACGATATTGATAGCTGATATATCTGATAGATATACAAATAACCTAAACAAACAAAAGATCCCTTAAATAATTGTTACCACGATGTCTACTGAGCAGGACATAAATTACCTCTGAATTACCCCAAACCTATCTTTGGCATTTCTGCACTAGAATTTCTTGTTACTTATTGGTTGTTATATATACGCCAATACGGGTATATCTGCAATAAGCTGATATCTGCCTATATATTGACCCACTGATTTATTGGTCTAGCTCTACTGGAGGTAAATTGGGATGCCATATACATGTACATGTATTTTCCAGTGTCTTCTCCCTACACTTTCAAAATGCACAGGCAATAACCCAAACAGATGTGCTACATTCACTGTCAAAGGTTCAGAGATTATACTGTACCTTAGCAAACCCTCATGCTGCACACGTGCTGTATTTTCATGAACACTGACCTGTAACCAGATGTACTTACCATAGATCAGCTGTAGGGTTTTTATAATGACTATTTCTTTAGTAGAAAGTAGTTCCAATGAAAACAGTTGGTTATTAAGTTGTTCAAAGGTCATTCTTCTGTGCTTTGAGCACCAAAAACGAAATTCCAAGTCAGATATCTCAAAATGTGGCCAAATTTGACAAAATCTATCTACATGGCTGGATGCCACAAGTGATTAGTGAGAAAATATGTTTTTTTGTGATTTGGGTGAACCGACATTTTAAACACTAATGGCACAGACATGCGTACTTCTCTGACGTAACTGACTGTTATCTGTGTCCAGACAGGGAATGAGACTGAGAACAATTGTTTGGGTTGTTGTTATTGTCGTTTGTTTGTTTTCCTTCCTGCCTGCCTCTTGTAGATGCCAGTATTAGAGTTGGCTACTAAGATGTTTCACGCTCTCCGACCTCGCCAGTCATAATGGCCCCTGTGTATGAAGCGCCCAGAGGTTTATGTAACTGCTAATAGGACCATTGATTATACTGGAGCTTAGACTAGGGAGGAGGGTTGGACAGGGGGCTTCTTTTTATGGGGAATGTATTGTTTAACAAGGCCTGAGCCCCAAGTCATGGTTGTCTCCTCTCTCAGGCTTGAATTACCTCCAGTCCGTGCAGACAATGCTCCCGCTCTTCTGCCTTTACGTAACCTCTCACACCCCCAAACCATGCCACAGCATAACCCATCACAATTTACGATCACATGGAGGGGACTATGGTGTTGGCACAGTAAAACAATAGTTTGGTTAATTCTACACATAGATGTATAATTTTTTGGGGAAAAATCTAAAGACTGATAACATTATGTAGTCCCAGTTGCAATAGCTCTCACCTCTGATTCAATTCAAGTTTTATGTTTTACTCTCACTCTCTACATGGCTCTCTGTTTATCATGCTCACTCAATTCACCAGTCCAGTTACATCAGAGCCGGTCTCTTCCCTTTCTCTTCTGGATTCTTCCAGAACTTTCTGGCTGTGTAGCACCCGCCTGGCCTCAGTTCAGAACCAGGCTCTGTCCTCCGAATGACAATGAGTATTATGTATTATGAGAATCTTGTTGCCTCTGTCCGCTGGCTGAGGAAACATCGCCGCACAAGTTGTTCTCTATGCCTTCATGTGTGAGCTCATCAGTCAGAGCATTGTCCATTCAAAATGTACAGTACCTCTGTTTTCAAACCAGAAACCAGAAAAGTATTGTGTGTAAAACATCAGATTTTTGATACATTTTACTGTAATAGTTTGATAAAAAGGGGTGGCAACACATAGACTATCATATTTTACTCTTTCTATAGCTCCATATTTTGGATATGGGTGAAGCTTGCCACTGTTGTGTACTTGTTTGCTCTCATAGAAGCAAGCAAGTTGCTACATTTTGATAGCTAGCAATGAACTATATAATTACTGCATCTTAATTTCAAGTGTCTGTCTCCTCAAAATACTCCATTTTCAACAGTAATAATAGTATTTGTCTTTTTGTGCCCAGCCCACACATGAAATAGACAGGCATAGAAATTATTACAAACACATTAGTTCAGATCTGTCAATCTTTATTCACCATGATTAAGCTGTACAACTTGCCACATCGTCATCTATTTAGGTCCATTATTAGTTCATCTCTGTTGTTCTTAGTGCATTTTGTAGTGTAAGAAAATGTTCACATGTAACATAATAACATAAGATTTTTTATTCCAAAATGTTCAAAGTAAAATGCAGTTTTAAAAGAAAGTTTAATGTGTCTCCATAACATCTTTTGAATGTGATACTGTGTAACTGGTGCTTTAGACAGTGATTTTTGTATGAATATCATATATATTCTGTGTTCCCATTCATTGCAATAGGAGCTCCTAAACTAGATCACATGATACTATAGTAACCTAGAGTCCTGCTGCCGGGTGTGTCATAGATAAGCATGTCTGCTCTGGATTGGCCACATACATCACCAGTTCAGCAGGTCATGTCCCCTTAACACATGCGTAAAATGTGTGTGTGTGTGTGTGTGTGTGTGTGTGTGTGTGTGTGTGTGTGAGAGAGAGAGTGAGAGAGAGTGAGAGAGAGAGAGAGACAGAGAGAGACAGAGAGAGAGAGAGAGAGAGACAGAGATATTGTAATGTGATGTATTCATCAAATTGGGCCATTGTTTTGTCTGCAAGGCACATCTGTCTCGAACCCATTAAACTCACACTCTCGCACATAAAGATTCCTCTATTGTAAATGCTATAAATTAACTTAGTTGCCAGTGCAATGCAACTCTAATTCACATGTTTTTAGGACTGGGACACAACCCAGATCTCAGATGTTTTCTACATCCAGCTCTATTGTTAAGTGGAGAATAGAACAGAAAACATGACATCTACTGAATAGTATGCACAGTCTTATGCAGTCAGTAACAAGATGCATAATTACTCCAAATCTCCCCCTACAAATTGGACCACTGTGTCTGAGAAATCATATTTGAATACAAAATTAAATTTCTAATTTAATTCTAATAACACATTGCAAAGATAAATCATTTTTTCCAAGAATTCTATTACCATCTTAGTTAACATGTAGCTAACATTAATTTCTGCCAATGTAAGTAACACCTAAGGCAGGCCACAGCTGTTCTTTCTGTCCTCTATTTTTGACCAGCTAATGTGGTAATAAAAAGGGAAAACAGCCCTTGAGGCCAACATATCCATTTTCTAGTTAGCTTTTGTGCATCAGTCACTTGTCAGGGCATGAGTATACCCCCCTCTGTGAATTTGTCATTGCGGAGCCACTCTGCTATTTGGGGTATGTGACTGAGGCATGCTACCAGAGAGTGTGTAAAGATGTCCTGAGTCACCCCTGAAAGCTTGAGTATTCCTGGACTGACAGGAGCTGCTGGGGGCCACATAGCTTCAGACCTCAGACTGGAATGACACTGCGCGAATGAATGCAATGGTTACGTCTGCAAGGAACTTGTTAGTTAGAAGATCCAGCATGGGATTCCCCTAAGTGACTAATGATTGACAGTTAAAGTCATCTGCAAGAAAACTACCTTATGACAATTTTAGCTTTAATTAGTTCCTGGATGATGTACATTTGTACAAGTGTTTACTAAGTGGAGATTTACCCATCACAAAATTTAAAATGGGTTGCACCACAGAAACTACTTCTTACATAGAGATTAGTTGTTACTAAATATTTACCCCTACTAACTGGCTGCCAGGTGTGACTAGCTAAATGAACTAGTTTACTAGGTTAACTGACAGAATACCGCTGATGTTAGCTTGCTAATATTATTTGCTTGTTTAGATTTAGAGGTAATACGGTCGACATGTTCGACCGGACCGGCTAATAACATTAGACTAAGCTAAATGACCAAAATGTTGGTTAAGTTAGCTTAGCGTTAATGAAATATTTCTCTTTCATGAATACCACTAATTGAATAACACATATTTCTCCATGTATGCATATATAAATAAAACAAAGTCATAGCTAAATTTACAAAGGATTTTAAGAGTTTGATATGTCATTTGCCCCCTAAAACTGTTGATTTTGGCATATATGTTACAGCTTGTGATTCTACATTGACTTCCTGTTTACATAGTTGATTGCTCTTGATTAGATGGTGCTACATATGTTTTCTAACAACCCACTTACGTGCGCAAGTGTGTGTCTATTAGGCCACTTGCTTGAATTAAGTTATAAAGACAGTGAAAAATACATATGTGTGAATGGAAAGTGTCACAAGTGAAGAGAAGTAAAGGGAATATTACTTTAGCAATGTGCAGCTTTGGAATAACGGACTTTCTTTTGCAATGTTAGGACTGGACTCAGACTTTAAACAACTGATGCCATGTGTCCCGTTGATTCAATACTGGGGTCAAACGTACATGTCACACACTTCCACTTCCATCTGAGCAAGTTGGGTTTGTTCTTACATAAGCAGCCTTTTCCCTAAATCCTACCCTCTCTCTCCCGGTCCCCTAACTCCTCCCGCTCTCTCATTAAAGCCTGTATTCATGCTCTCCTCTCCCCCTCCCTCCTGTCGGCTTCTGCACAGAAGTCTTTAGTAGCCCTTGTCCTGCCTTACCCCCCTACGCTCCCTGCTTTGCTTTTTCTCCCTAATTGGTGTGTACACTTTTGGAAGTGATGGCTCACAAACACCTTTAGACAACTTTATCTTGGAGAACCATACACCGAAGCTCATAAAATGCTGTTTGTGGGAGCATTTGAATATGAATTTGCATGTGTTTTAAGGCAGTGAAGGTGACCAACGTGAGACTGTTAACCACTGAATTTTGATAGTGATCTCAGGTCGAAATGAAAATATCCATTGGATTGTCGTCGAAGTGGATAATTTAATTTCCACCTGACATTTTACTACCTGTACGAATGAGATAAATCTACAGTGACATTTGATAGTGACACTTTTCCTACAGTTAATGGTGCCTATGAACATAATTCATTGCTTGCCTTACTGATTTACCATTCTAGTAAAAATGATCACTGTGCTGTGAAATTGCAGTAGAATATTACCAAAGCAGAAGTGGAAGCCCTTCTTTCGTCAGTGGATAAGTATTGCAGTGCTGCAGTTACAGGCTATGGTCATGTGTGCACACATATGCACAGTTTTGTATAGCAGCTTTGTAATCATCATATGACTGTGTAATCTCTGTAATCTGGGTTTTTTCATGGGTGCAGGTTTATTCTCCACCTTAAACCAAAACTGTCCACTCCTTTGCATGTTTATTTCATGTTATACATGAAAAACATGCCACTATGTGAAAAACATGCCACTTTAAGCACAGTTCAGGAAGTTCAGTATGTGTTATTATTGGTCAGCAGAACCACTTGGTCTAACCCTGTTTGTTAGCGCACACATGGCAGCAGAAGGTGATTCATTACAGCATGATCACTCAGGAAACTGATTGGCTGCGACAATCAAACTGTGATAATTGAAAGGCGGGAGTGCAAGATTTTTCTCCCTTTCTTTCTGCCTGAGCTAGCCACTGTTTTGGAGCTGAGCTGGCCTAGAAACTCCAACAGAAGAAAAGCCCCCCCCCTTCACAAAGCTTTCTCACAACCCCTCTCTCCTTTGCTCCCTCTCTCGCTTAGTCTCCCTCTCAGTGACAGCTCCTGGTGGGCTCTTTTTTTCCTGCCTGCTCCCTCGCTCCCTTCACATCCGTCCTCTGGATCTCTGCCTCTCTTTTCTCCCTCTGAGGATTTTATCCCCGACGGACTCTTTGAACACTCAACTTCACAGTAAACTCTTCCTTCTTTTAACCCTGCCTCCATCCGACCCTGCAAGTCTTCATCCGATTAATCACCTCGGCTCTGTCACCCCAAACCCGCATCAGACGGACCCTTTGCTCCAGAGGACTCCTTGTTCTCCCACTAATGCACGCTGTCTGTGGGAGTCGTGCTTGGCGAAGCACATGTGTGTGTTCCATAGGCTCTCTGCTGGTTGCTGTGTACTGCGGAGCGTGTGTTAGCACTGAAGCGTGGTCATGGGCTTTGAGGAGCGGCTGCTCTGTGAACCAGCAGCACAACACTCCCTAGACTCTGATGCAATCAATAGTCATGGTTCATTGCTGGAGGGACTGAGCACTCTATGGATTCTGGATATTCAATCAAGCCAACAGTAATTCCTAAGAGTCTCCACATCCTTGTTGTCAAGTGGAGTCTTTGTCCAGTGGACTTTGAGTCAAGTGGACTTTGTTTGGGAGAAGTGTCCTGAGTGATGAGTGCTCTCCCAGGGCCACGCTCTTCCCCTCTCCCCCGGCTGTGGTCGTCTCACGAGGGACCCACAAACAGATAGACCTAACTAAATTCCAGTCCAAGCCGTACGCATGTGTCTCCCCGCCATGGAGGTCATCCTCAACCTGGTAACTGCTGACACCACTCCACTTCCTGCTCCCACCACCGTGAGTCTCCACCTGTATTTAGTGTGTGTTCATGGTCATCATTTTCATCATTTATGTTTTGAGGTTTTGACTCATTGCATCCACTTCCTCAATGATTCAAGCCTATGTCATAAATCCAGTACATGTGTTTACATTGATATGGTGTTTATGTGACTACTCACCTGTTAAAATGGGTGCGTTACGTGTCCTGAGTTTTGTAACAAACGATACGATACTGTGTTGAAACCATAAAAGGCGTTTCAGAAACTTATCAGCCACAAAATCTGGTAGGAGACCAATCTCATGGTGTGAAAAGGATTTTGTCTGGAAATCGTAGGGATTTAAAGTCTTTGTTATGATTGTGGGGTGGTAGAAAAGCCACTGTTTTTGTTTTGGGTTTTTTCTCTTTCTCCCCAGACCTGCACTCTCAGCTGCTGATGTGTGTTTCTTTTGGATGGGAACACGAAGGGCTTTTCTCACACCCTCTGAATTCCTTAGGAAATGCACTGGCAGGCATCGGCTGTGTGTGTGTGTGCGTGCGTGCCTGTCTGTTGTGCATGATTATTAGTGCAACTTTGTGTTGGGTGCTAATTCACGAGTGCATGTGTTGAGTAAACTGCCTCTAGTCAAGCATCACATGGAGTTATGTAATTTTCCATATCTGGTGAATGGGGTTCATTGTTGTCACATTGGATCCCCTTAAAGGAAACAGAAAGCGGATTTCCATTAAAAACATCTCTTTTGTGTCAATTTCAGCACTGCTTAATTTGGCCTGCCTGGGTGGTAACTGAAACCACGAGGAAACGAAAAGGAGATGGCAGGAAAAAGGTTTAGGGTTACATATGGCACAGATTTGTCACGTGCACTGATAACTAAATAACAATAAATAACTAATAAGTGCAGCTACACTCTCCATGGACCCACATGCACTTCACTGCATGCTTACTTCATCTCTGCCGCACCACACACAGTCAGGCCGCAAATGGATGCATCTGTTTAATAAAAGACATCGGGATCACTACTGTCATGTTGCTGCTATGACAACCACTCTCTGATCCTTAGACTGCAGGGTTAAAGATCAAACCAACTAATCAGGAGTGTGAAGTTCAGTCAGTCAGAGATGATTGGCTTCAATGCCTGATGAGTGATGAAGTGAGAGAGATACAAGTGGTATAAATGGAGAGAAGTCGGCTGTAAAATGCAAAATGACTGTTTACAGGTGGACGGATCACAGAAATTATTTATGCCTAGCACTAAGTGTACACCTAAATACCCTGTTTCTTATGTCCGCCATGGATCCAAGGTCCTGTCTCTTATGGATATTGGACTCTGTAGATAAGCCAGGTTGGAGAGCCAGCTAGCCCTGCTAAAACTCGGATGTGCCGTGCCTTCTCAGCGCTGCACCTTTTCCATACTTCAGAGAATACTGTAATAGGAGAGGTGCAGAGCAGAACAGATTTCCCAGAAAGAAACCTGAAGTTACAGTATCATGGTAGTATCACTCTTACACCTTGGCACGTGAAACCGCTGCTTCACAAGAAACACAAGCTGACATCACAGGAAGCTCACAAACACTATGCAGGAATGCGAGGCATAACGACCAACAAGGTACTGTACTTTTGCACTCGCACATACAGATGGCAAAAACTTGACTTTGACCATCGAGAACGTAACCATTTTTTATGTAAAAGAAAATAGAAAGAGGGTAAGATAACTTAGGCGTTTCAGACCAAAATGTTTATATCCAAAACAATCACAGCACAGCTCAGTGCTGTGGTTTATGATTGCCGTGTTTACATAAAATACTGTATTCAAGACCATTATATAAGCTGTTAGTCTAAAATATAACAAATACTAGGATTTTATTTCATTCTTTTTTCATTTTTCTGTAAAAATACATACATCCTTAAACAATAAGCAGCAGTCAAGGGTGGAAATGGGGTTCCACTCGCCCTGACCTGGTTAGGGTATAGATATCAATCGGTGTGTGTGTGACAAGAAGCTTAAGACTGTGTTTCCACTCTCTGGCCATCAGAACATCTCGACATTAACTGAACCTGAACTCACCTGAGTCATCTGACAAAACATCAAAGACATTAAACAGGACTTAGAGGAGATAAAAAAGGGGGTGGCATGAGTGAAGCCATGGGGCAGAGAGAAAAGAGAACTGAGAGATTGCCCCCAAAAAATAGGAAAGGGTCTTATGACAGCATCAGTCCATTTTCTGCTCTATGACCTACATTGAGCTGACAGGAATTTGGGGCATATGTGTGTCCTGTGTGACTGAGAGAGAGAGATTGAGATGGGGCAGTACAAGATGTTCTTGTTGCGTGTATCTAATTATGTGTGATGCATATCTAACAACATTAGCCTGGTAATGCTTTCTAAATGCCTGTTTATGTGAGACATATGGCCGTAGGTCTGAGTCTTTAGGTTTGCCTGGGCTTTTCCCAGGCCTCTGGTGGATCTAAGGTAAGTCAGCGTTGCCCTTTCACGGCTCTAACCAGCTTTACGTGGATCAGAGGCTGTTGCACAACCAGGTCCACCAGCAGGCGGACCCAGTTTTGGACATGGGTGGAGTGAGAACAAGAGTGTGTGTGTGTGTGTGTGTGTGTGTGTGTGCGTGTGCGTGCAAGGAGCCATAGGGCAGTGGACAGGTCCATGCAGACTCCTTGGTCTTTCTTACTGATAAAGCCTAATCAGAGTGGGATCAGGCAGCCCCACACACACACACACACACACACACACACAATCAGCTTCCCTCATTAGGCTGCACAAGCTCCAGTGATGCAGTGCCTGTCGCTTTTTGCTTCAGTGGCTCAGCACATCAACATGTTTGGCTGTGTTAACCCTGGGAAATTAGCCTAATCCTTCAGCTCACCATCTTTAATTACATGCATGATTAGTCACAGAAAAAATTCAACCATTTGGGGATGACACTGATCGTACAGACAATTTATTCGGTAACTGGAACTCTTTATCGGCATCGGAAAGCTGGGGATGAAGCATTGCTTTGCTATGTGTGGTAACATAACAGTATGAGTGTGTATAAAAAATGAGATCATAACTGTGCAGTGACTAGTCATAGAGAATATATGAGCTGTCTGTAGAGCTGTAAAAGAGGGTTCACCCTTGTAAACCACCTGACTGACCAGCTGTGTGTGGTTCCTTCGCTTACATAACTGAAGAACTGCTGACTAGTGAATTTTTTTGATAAATGAAAGGGTGTTGATTTAGTGCCAGTGTGTGCAGGTCCCTAGGCCTTCTTATCATAATATTTAAAACCTCTATCTGCTCTCTATTGCAGGGCACTCCAGTTCAAAGGGTTCAGCTGACTTGTCCTTTGCCCTCTTTATCTATATCTTTATGCAGAGGGCACATATTTGATTAGTCAGATAACTGGGTCATCTGTAAGACATTAGCAAACTGGGAAATCTTCACATTTGCTCCATGGACTGCTCATATGGATGAAGTTGGGCACTTCATTTATGCTCGCCCTTATAAAGCTATTAATACTGTTTTGTTTATAGCCTAGAACAGACCAGGTGCTGCTCTGAAACGTCACCTCTTAGTTCTCTACTGTGCCAGCCCAGCAGGTTATTCTAGTTCTCTGAATCGTTTCATGTGATCGCCTTGTCTGCCCGTCAAGAGGATTTAGTAATGATTAGACTTACTGTATACAACATTTGTTAGGTAAATTGACTCATGGATGTGGGTCTTCAATCAACAAAATGCAACACCATTTCATTTTAAAGCCAAATTACCAAAAAATTGTAGATGGATTGCCAAATCTGTGGTGTTTCCAAGAACTCAGAGGAATGTGCCCTTGGCTATGTGTGTTTGGTAAAGGGATGTCAGACCGGTTTTTCTTGCTCTCTAGTATTCCTCTTTATTGGCTGGCACCAACACAGACAGAGAGACTGGGAGGTGATATAGTCTCACATTGTGGCCCAGACTCCCAGTCTGCCCTGTGGCCTCTTGTTCGACTCGATTGGGCATCAGGATTTCACTTCATATATGCAAGAAATGTTTTACCCATTATTTAATTATTTTCCAATATATTATATAAAAAAAAACAAGAAGCTTTCTCATCTTTTGTAGTGCAGGTCTGAGACACTGATCAGCCAGCATTTGGAGTCTTTGCTTTGTGAGGTTGGGTGTTGCTCATTCGTCCATGTAGTTCATTCATTTGTTTGCTGTTAAAAGTGACATAGATGAGATCAATTATTAATGATATTCCCTGGTAACAATTCCCTAATTGCACTTCCTGTACCACGACCCTGTACATACAGTACATAAGAACAATCTAACCTGCTAGTTGTATGTTTAAGTTTGTTTATATCTGTTTAGCTTGATATCTTTGTTGGTATGTTTGTATCTGTATCGTCCTGTAAATTTGTCTACTGCACCTGTGGTGGAAGAAGTACCGCAATATGAAAATACTCCCATTACATGTGAAAGTCCAGCATTCATAATGTCACAACTGATCATATATTTTGTGTATCTTAATCTGAATAGTAAGTAATATGCAGCTGTAAAATAAGTGTAGTGGAGTAAAACGTATAACATTTCCTTCTGAATTCTTGTGGAGTATCAAGTAGCAGGAAATGGAAATACTCAAGTAAAGTACAAGCAACTCAAATGTGTACTTAAGCACAGTACTTGAGTAAATGTACTTAGTCACATTCTGCGACCGCTCTGTACTGTAAGTATAGCGTTAACATACCAATAAAGTTTATTCTAATTCGAATAGTGATAGACATAGCAGTTGTAGCCTAGTTATATCAGTTATTAAGTGTTGTAGTAGTATTATTTTATGTCTGTAGATTTTGTTGTTTGTCAGTCAGTGAACCTAATACAGTAAAACAAAAAAAGTCCCTGAGTGAGGAGCTACGTATTTCTGCTCTTGATGAGGTGAGATGATTGACGGCTGCCTGCCGTGCAGCTCAGAGGATGATGTCATCCCTCAGCTGTGAGGGGAGGTGAGGGGAGGGGAGGGGAGGGGAGAGGAGGGGGCGGAGCTACCCGCACTGCCCAGTTGTCTGAGTTTCAGGTGCGCTTCAACTTTCACAACAAGCCCGGCGAGTAGGAGCGACAGGAGGCGAAACTTCAAGGAATCGGCGCGGAGCGGTGTTTACAGGCTAGGATTTAGCTGTTTAAACACTACAAGTGTCTGGACAGATGAAAATACACAGCTCGCCTTCACTTTGGGAACAATGCACTGGGAACAATTTCTCCGTTTGACGAATGGAAAGGTGAGCCGCTTTTTGCGCACGTTGACGTCGCTTTTGTGACAGAAGACGACTTTTCAAAGAGCTATTTTGTGGTTATTTCTCTGTACTTGAAATCACATGGAAGAAAGAAACTGATGTGGAGTTTTGGTTTTCTCCCGGATGCGTTGCGGTTTGTGTTGTTGACTGTGGTGTCTGTCATCAATTAGTCATGCAAGTGAGCCTCTGGTGCTTTTCGTTTTTACCTGTTATGGAGTGGTAATGGCAAGCCTATGTAGAGGCTGAGTGATATGTGAGTGGTCGTGGATGCCGAGGTGAATAACTCACTGGTGTGTCTCTAACTCTAACTCTCTCCCTGGTAGTTTTTCTGGGTAGCTTTCTGCGCCCCCATGGTGTGCTGTCAGGTTCAGCTGCTTATTTTGTGTGCATGCTCAGTGATGAGAAGAATATTTTGATCACAGTCCCCTCCTGAAGCTCATAGCTCCAGCAGTATCGCAGTGTTCTGTGTGTTTTTCCCCTGAGGTGTTTGAGGAAATGAATCGCATCAGCTTGCCTGTGATTGAAGGTGCTAGGTTCATCATCTTCTTAGGTAGAGTTGATCTAGTTTTAGGAAAATACAGGAAAAACCCAATTTTTGTCATGCTTTGTGGCTTATTGACAAAATCGGGGTCAGTATCTGAAAAAGCAACACAGACAAATATTCTTAATCTGTGATACTGTTGTTGTGTCAAAAATCTAATATCCTGTCACTCTTGTCCCATGTCGTCGCTCCCTGAACAAACCAAAATAAAGATTAGTCTGATACTTTTTTCATTCTGTTCTTGCCTGTTTAACCAAAGAAAAAGGGCACTTGTGGATACCTCTGGGTTCACACCTGGAAGTATTGAGTTTTGTATGGATGAATGTTCTGAATGTTTTTTTTTTGTTCTACTTTCTTTTCTTTGTAAATGAAATGAAAAAATAATATCTTGCATCTTCCTCTTCAGAGAAACTGACCGCGAGTGACTTTTTCAACTGACTCAATTTGCCCTCTTTCCAGGCAACTGGCTGCAGAAATGCAGAAGCCCTCTGTTTTTAGTGTGTCTCAGCAAAATGACTAAGAACCCTAAATATGCAACTCACACTCCCCCCCCCCCCCCTTTATTTTCCTCTTTAATTCCTTGTTTTCTCCTCTGACCCTTTACCTACCCCAATCCCCCTCTCTTCTTTTCCTGTCTCCGCACTTCAGATCGACCGGCTGGAGGTCAGCGGGCTGGGCCAAACACCCCTGGCTGTTTCATGTGGGGCGGACGGTTCATTCCCGGGAGGTGAGGATGGCACCCCAGACCCTCAGCGCACTAAGCAGGCAATCGCCCAGCTGCAGCAGAAAATCCTCAAGCTCACAGAGCAGATAAAGATCGAGCAGACAGCCAGGGATGACAACGTTGCAGAGTACCTCAAACTGGCCAACAATGCTGACAAACAGCAAAGCACACGCATCAAACAGGTAAAATATAAAACGATTAATATGTATATTTAAAAAAAAGATTAATCCATGGGACTAATTGGCTTATATTTTTAACGGGCTGGTAAGCTTATGTAACAATCAGTGCATTAACACTAAACCTGTTTATTCAGTTTGTTTCTCCCTAGAGGTAGGGAGGGGACTTATTAAATGTATTGAAGTGGAGTGGATTATTGCAGTGTTAATGTTTATTCCCCTCACTAAGGAAAACCTGTTCTGTGGCTGTCAGGTGTTTGAGAAAAAGAACCAGAAGTCGGCGCAGACCATTCAGCAGCTGCAAAGGAAACTGGAGCACTACCACCGGAAGCTGCGGGAAGTGGAGCACAACGGCATCCCACGCCAGCCCAAGGATGTTCTGCGGGACATGCAGCAGGGCCTGAAAGATGTTGGGGCCAAAGTCACGGGCTTCAGTGAAGGCGTGGTGGACAGCGTGAAGGGAGGCCTCTCCAGCTTCTCCCATGCAACCCACTCTGCTGCCGGGGCCGTCGTCTCCAAACCCCGGGAGATTGCCTCGCTGATTCGCAACAAATTTGGCAGCGCTGACAACATCCCCTCGCTCAAAGACTCTCTGGACGACCCCTCAGTGGAAGAAGGTGTGACAGGGGCTGGCGGACGCTCACTGGGCAATGCTGGGCATCACCTCCAGCCCAGTCCCAAGTATGGTAGCGAGGATGACTGCTCTAGTGCTACGTCAGGCTCAGCGGGGGCCAACAGCATCACAGGGGCCCCTGGGGGTCCCCCCAGTTCCAAGGGCAACACACTGGAGAGGAGCCAGAGCTCCAGCCTGGACATGCTGCTGCAGGAGGTGCAGGAGTTGAGGGAGGGCCAGGCAAGGCTAGAGGAGAGCCTTGATGGTTTGAAGAGCCACTATCAGAGAGACTACACAGTTGTTATGCAAGCACTGCAGGAGGAGCGCTTCAGGTACGGAGAGAGACCATACGAGAATGTGTGTATCATACATGCCTGAAGCATTTCCAGTTTAGCACAAGAATTCCCCTAAAAAGCCCAACAGCGTGTAATCAGGAAGAACTACTCTTTTTGGAAACATACTCCTGAATACATACTGATCATTCATATCGTTGTGCTGCTGTTGACGAATCATCACGGACAACGCTCGCCCTGCTTGTGCTCTAGAGCGCTCTTTTATCAAAGCTAGCACACAGTAGATAAAGACAAAACCTTGACCTGGACCTCCTCTCTATAAACATGTAAAACTTGCATTAAGGTGCCGCTCTGATACTCGGTCACAAAGCATATGCGCCACTGTAATGCAGATTTTGAGTGGCAGTATTATTTTCTGTGTATCTCCCATAAACAGTACTATTAAAATATCTAACTCTGTTGCCCTAACAAGCTGCTTCAGCATTTAGACTGAACTGTATATTAAAATGTTACCAGCCTCAGCACTGCATATAAGAAAATGTTACTTTTGTTGTTTTAAGACAGCAGTTGGCATTTACATTGAGCACTTCACAACAGTGACAGACACACCTGCACAGTTCACAGTATCCTCTAAGTGCAAAGATCTTTGGCGTTATTTCAGCCCTTGTCCCAGCTCTGCATAGCTCGTCTCAGACTCAGACGTCTCTGTGCAGCTCTTTTGCTTTGGTCTGTCTCTGGGCAGTTGGCCTTAAAAAACACACTCACATTCCTCCAGAATGTTCTGACAAGAGGGCACAAAGATTAAGAGGGCAGGACAATGGCAAGGAGGGCAGATATAGTGAGCAGCTTACATAGTGAAAGAAACATGAGCATTTTTCTCCCTAAAATGTCCTGGTCTGTGCGAATGACCACTAAGGAGCTCTTTTCAGCCTGCCCGCTGGGAATAATCATTCATAAACTAATCATGTTGCTAAATAGCCCCTCAGGGGACTGAATGCATCCTTTGCATAACCAAGAAATGCCTAAAATGGGACTTTCTTAA
Source organism: Macquaria ambigua (assembly GCA_008360985.2). Taxonomy (NCBI): domain Eukaryota; kingdom Metazoa; phylum Chordata; class Actinopteri; order Centrarchiformes; family Percichthyidae; genus Macquaria; species Macquaria ambigua. Next base: position 110,602 of record VMKM01001494.1, on the reverse strand, counting down.
CTAGGGCTGCAAACAACGATTAGTTTCATTGTTGATTAATGTAGAGCTGAAACAATTAACCAATCAACATCAAATTAATGAATTAAAGTAATTTTCTAAGGAGAAATGCAAGAAATTCACTGGTTTCAGCTTCTCAAATGTGGTTTTCTTACTTCTTTCTTAATACCTTTGGGTTTTGAAGTCATCACCTCGGGACAACCGGATTTTCCCCGTTCCCTATTTTCTAATGTTATAGACCAAACGAATAATCAATTAATCAAGACAATAATCTGTAGATTAATTGGTAATGAAAATAATCGGTAGTTACAGCCCTAGATGACTGTATTCATTCTTTCTCAAGTAATGGATTAGTCATTTAGTGTATAAAATGTCTTAAAAAAAAAGATAAAAGTCCATCATGAGGCCTTCAAATTGTTTATTTTGACCAAATTTGATTTCTAAAGATATGATTTGTAAAACAAACAAACAAACAAAGCCTTTTAAATCACATCCTGTCACCCCAAATTACATAATGTATATTCTTTATATTACCTACCTGAAATATTCAGTAAAATTCAGTTTAAAAGGAAACATACACAAGTGCTGTCTCCTGTCTATTCTTGTCCTTTGCCGTCCATCCAATTGTATGTGTCTGCCAAAACAAACAGCCCTATAGGTCCCTCTCCTCCTGCTGGTTACCTCCCATTGGCCAGTCTCGTACTGCTGACTCTCTCAGATTGGCCAGTTGGATCAGCAGATGAGTAGGCATCTCCTAATCTTGTCAGGGCGAGTCATCAGTTCAGTCAGGTGCCATGTGGTCAGATGCCTTCAGGGTCTGTTTCTACTAATTCCTGCATGTGTTTCTTTGTCTAAGCTAATTATGCCCCAGACTCTCATGTGGGTGTGTGTGTGTGTGTGTGTGTTTTCTGTGTTTGTGTGCTCAGGTGTGAACGTCTGGAGGAGCAGCTGAATGACCTGACGGAACTTCACCAGAATGAGATCCTCAACCTCAAACAGGAGCTGGCCAGCATGGAGGAGAAGATCGCCTACCAGTCCTATGAGAGAGCCAGAGACATACAGGTCCGTCTGTCAGGCACAAGAACACCCGCCATGTCAGAAATGAATTCACGGCTATAAAAATCAGCTCAGTTGGAAATTACATTTTCTTATTCTCTCTAAAATTGGCTCTTTCAAAAATGGCAGTCTGCTGTACAAATGAATTATCAGAAAGGGGTGATAAGAAGGATAAAGCAAAGTGTTCAATTAAATGGCATGGTCCTCACTTCTGACCGCTTGAGTCATTGAAAGCCATTGCAAAAATACCTGAAAACCAGACACAAGTAACAGCCATATATTTTATATGGATGCAGCAATTCACTTATCGAAATGTTGCACTTACTCATACTGATACTTGTGTTGATATTATTATTGTCTTCTGACATTTTACTAAAGCAATAAGCCATTTAACACAGAATTTAATGGTGATTTTTTTAACCTCTGTCATTTTTAACTAGCATATTATTACATGAAAAGATTTTTGAAAATTGAATAATCGGTTACTAATCAGTATTTTATTAAAACTCAATATCCATTTATTAATTTTCTGACGCTTATTATAGGGCCAGGTCAATCAATCAATATCATGAAATATTATTTGGTCTTTTGTTTTTGTCCATATGTAGCAGTTGTTATTTCAACATGCCCTCATCAGAAGTCTACTTCCTTAATGTCACTTAATGACATCACTAATCCCTGCTCCCTGGCCGGTCAGCCAATCTCATGCTCCAACCTCCAATCTCAGGTGGCTCCTGTTAGCCAGCAACAATGCCAAGCTAACCCGGAACTATTTTCAAAATAAGAGTGACAAAATGACCTTTCACACCGATAAATATTTGAGTTTTAATCATTGAAATGATGTCACAAATTGTTGGTTCAGATATGTAGTTTTCTGTAAATATTCTCATCATTATATCATAGTGTCTTCTTTATTTAATTTGGCCATTTGGACTATGATGTCTTGCCAGGAAAAGTGCTAAAGAGAGCTCAGCCTCTCTAACTTACTGATTTGTTTAGTAGTAAGCTAATGTGGGCTGCTCAGACTGGACGTCATGGTGTCAGACCAGGGTGGACACGCCCTCCAACAGTTTCAGGCATTATCTCATTGTACATGTTTACACTGTAAACAGGAAGAGGAGACAGAGAATCCACTCTGTCCACCAGCTTTTCTGTTTTTTTCAAAGCATAGGCATTTCCTTTTAAATGACTCACATTTCTCCTGTCCTTTCCTGTTGTCCATGAGGGCTTACGAATGTGTGTTTTCATGTGTGTATGCCTGCATCAAGCGTACAATTGTAAGTTGTAAGTTGCCCCTTGACTGCATTTCTTTTCCCTGGCAGCAGGGGGTGGTAGAGGTCTATGAAATATACAGTCAGTGGCCACCCTGTTAGGGACACCTGTAAAATCTAATACAACAGCTCAGCCATAAATTCTACTTTTACAAAGATAATAATGTCCAGTTTTGATTGACACTGTCAGAGAGGTATTCATTTAACTGTATGTTTATTATTGAGGTTGTAGTTTGCAGTGGTGTTGAACATGACTGCATTTTACATTAGAGGGGAAGAATAATAGAAATACATTTCAATATAATGCAGTCCAGTACAGTAAAGTGGCCACTGAGTGTATAGTATGTTGTGGGTTTACTTCTTGTAGGTGTTCTCATGTTTATGCTTGAAGAAGGTGACTTTGCTGAGTGATTTTATTTTTATTTTTTTCTTCTGCGTGTCCTCTGCAGGAGGCTCTGGAGGCGTGTCAGACCAGGATCTCTAAGATGGAGCTCCAGCAACAGCAACAGCAGGTCGTCCAGTTGGAGGGGCTGGAAAATGCCACAGCCCGCACCCTCCTGGGAAAACTTATCAACGTGCTGCTCGCCCTTATGGCTGTCCTTCTGGTCTTTGTCTCAACTGTGGCCAACTGTGTGGTCCCCCTGATGAAGACACGCTCGCGCACGCTCTCCACCCTCCTCTTCATCCTCCTGCTGGCCTTCTTGTGGAGAAACTGGGATGCTCTCTCGGGGTACACGCACCGCGCTCTGCGGCCCCCGGGATGACCAGATCAAAGCCAGCACATGTTGCTTTGTTGACAACACGCAATGTAACTGTAGCTGCAGTCATGCAGGAAGTTTGAAGAACGTGATTGCCGTTATGGAGGCTGTGTTGCCGGGCGCTGAAAATTCAGCTGAGCACATTCGGACACGGCATGGAATCGAGAAAAAGACAAAGAAGCAGAGTGAAGTTGAGAACACTCATGATTGCGATTTAGGAAGGACGAGACTGTTTACATTTTTGAAAATGAACTGTTGTGTTGCTATCCCTCACAGAATGAAACATTGTACTGTTTTTATCTTCAGAGTTTAATCAATTATAATGTATTATTTCTAATAATATTATTTTTTATTTTCACCGTTATTTTATTCAGTACCATGTAGCATTACGCTCCCCTCACTCTACATGAAGGGGAGTTTAGTCAGGAAACTGGGTTGGCAATTCGCCTGAAAAGGCCCAGTCTAATTGTAGAGACATGCAAATGTGATAATGAGGTTTATTGCCTTTAGGAAGAGAACTCTTACCTAGCTGTGATTGGTAGATCTGAACCATGGCTGAAAACCTTCCTGGGAGTTGCTCCTGTCTTGCTGTGATGAAATTTGTTCAGATGGAACACTTTGAAGGACCGACCATGACCTTTGAGTGTCATGACGACTAGAGACTGTTTGTGCTTCCTTACAATTTCTAATAGAAGAGATCACATGCTTTTACTTATTTCCTTTTTTTAAGTAAAACAAGAAAAACTGTGTTAAATATGGGAGAGTATGAATGAAACCTAAAGACAGAATGGGCCAGCTTTGGAGGGAAAAGCTACAACGGGCTGCTCGCCATAGAAACAGCACATAAACCGAGAACATCTGGTTGTTGTTAAGCGTCTGCCATATTTGCAACATGTAAACAACGCTGCATGTTTTCATTAAGAGAAATTGCATAGGAACCAGTTTTGCTTTTAAAAGCAATGACAAAAGGCTACTGTCCAAGTAAAATCAATTTGCCAGGATAAGGTTTGGAAAGAGAGACCACTGGTGCTTATCCAGCTCCTTCTCAGTTGGAACAGGAATGCTGCTGCTGCATATCTACAGTGCAAGTCGTCTCCACTGCCATGCCGGTCAAAATGCACACTGCCTGTATGTGATATTGTACTATTCATCAGAGGTTCTCCCCACGTATTATCTCTGTAGCCGTCCTTCTTTTTCTACAAGTACACTATCTTATGGTGTAATCACCTAGTGCCAAACCTTAGTCTACCCAGGGATGCCTGAGCACCCAAAGGGTCCAAGCTGAGAAGAAAAAATGGGTAGGTTTCTCAGCAGGTTTTGCTTCTGTTCAGATATGTCATGAATGTCTTGCCAGGATGTCAAGGATGTATCTTTTTGGCAGACATAAGTTTTGCAAGGGAAAATCACAATCTGAACATGAACTTGACTCCAGATCTTCAGTTGTGTGTTTCTGCACCTTGCCTCCTTGAGTACAGTTTGGAGTTTCTTATACTCTTTTCTCTCTCTCTCTCTCTCTCTCTCTCTCTCTCTCTCTCTCTCTCTCTCTCTCTCATATATCTAGTCAAGGACACAACGAGATGACCTAGCACATTAAATAGTTCACCCACCCTGCATTTCAAGCTGAGAGGCTGATTCCCTAACAGATAGCGAGATCATTTGAACTGAACTGTACAGCTGCACTTTAGCACACGGCTAGATAACACATAGGTCAGGCTGAGGCTTGAGAAAGCTTTGTCACTCTTGAGACAGTAGAGTTGCCTCAGGTCGGGATCACTGTCATTCTTGCCTAAAGATAAAACCCACCGAGAGGAATTTAGTTCAAAACGTTGTTAAACTTGATTCCTCTCAAGTTCGAACATGTTATTATAATGGCAGTAAGTATTTATTGATTTATTTTAGTTTTGCCATTGCGGGCGCAGCAGACAAGTTGAGAGTGAGCTGACCTTTGACCTTATCTTGACCTTGCAGTGACACCTGTGATGTAGGGTTGTGTGCTAAACCACTCCAGTGCCTTCTGATGTCCTTTTCTAAGTGTGGAATAAATAAAGTGCATTCCTGACTTACTCATGAGCCAGCACTATTTCTTAGAAGTGACTTGTTTTAATTAATGTCTGTGTGAGTTGTTATTGTTTGGGTGCATATGTACTTTGGGGGGGATTTTATTACTGCTGGATGTACTGACTCTACACACATTTTGTGGTCTGAATCCCCTTTTAAAGAGTCACCTTGTCACGTAACCACTAGATGGAGATCTTTTGCTTTGTATGTTGTTAGATGTTTCTTTTTTTCCCATGGCTGTGTTTAGTTTGTGTGAATGGTCTGTTGTAAGGGAGGTGGGGGTCTGAACACAATGAGGTGTCACTCCTTATCAGGAAGGAAACAGGTTGGGTGGAAGGCCCCTTTATCCGCAGCCTTATACTGCCAAAGAGTGGGCCACCAGGGACAATATTTTCATTATAAACACGGGAGAGACCACGTCTCCCCTACTTTATTCTACCATTCTCTCTCACACACACTCACACTCACTCACACACACACACACACAGAGCTTAATTCCGTTGAATGTCGTGTTTGATTGAGCAGCACCAAACCGCAGCACTCAGTCACACCTCGCCTGTGATATCTGATGCTGACAGCTCTGACCCACACCCCGCCTTAACCCTACAGAACCTCGTGTACGCCTCCCAACTGCCTGCTGAGGCTCGCGCTCACACGCACGCGCACAGTGTTGAGACTGTTGGTGGCTCAGTCATTGTGCTGTGCAGTTGGGGGGGTCATTATGTTGCACTTTATCAGAGCGCTTTCCTCCTTTTCTACTCAGCCAGATTTGATGCGCATGGCTGTGCGCCAAGGTAAACACGGGGCGCACTTATCTGCCCTACTGAAAGCTGCAAGTGGTGACGGGGGAGCCGCGAGAGGAGAGAGTGAGTTTGTCCCCAGAGGAGGCCACAGTAAATAGGCACAAGCGATTGCGCACGATTTAGCATCAACTTTAATTATTGCATGTATTCAGAGATAACACTTCTCGGGCTCGCCTGCAAACTGATTTATGCAGTGTCTGACACATTCGTGGTCGTCTCCCTACTAGGGATCATTCATTTCTATTCAGAGATGTGAGCATATGCACACCCCATCCAGAGACAAAAATGCTAACCATATTCGTGCATTTTTGAGTGGGGGCGCATGTGTTGTGCTTGAATATTTATGAGGTAAAGCGCGCAAGAAAGCTATGTTGGATAGATGTGCATGTCAAACACCGGAAAGGTGTGCTGATGTGCCCATCTGGTAGCACTTTCACGGTGCTTACCGTGCCGTATGTGCCCAAAACGGAACCCTCCGGATCTGCAGAACTAATCTGAGAGCCGAGGGACTGGGGAGCACAGGAGGTGGGACGGTGACCCGTCATTAACCCCGAGATGAGCGGAACCACGCAGGGGCGGAGATTCATCAAGTGGCCCATCTTGAAAGGAAAAGTGGATGGTCATTACAACTTCATATGGCAGGATGAGCACACACTATAGCTTAAATAAGTTCATATTTAAAATTAAGTTAATAGCAAACCTTGTTAATATTTGATATTTTAGTTGGATCAGAACAAATTAGTTTCAAATGTAGCTGGACAAAATGAAAAAAAATTCGGGACAAATTAGCTCTAATAATTTAGTAAGCTACATCTAATAATGGTACAATGATTAGTCACAGCAGACTGGCCTGACAGAGCGTTTTGATGAGAGGTGACCTTAATGCCACTCTTCAGGGTTAATTAGTTGACGCCCCTGTTCCCAGTAAAGTCAACATTTTACTTAAACTTGCACTTTATTAATGCCGGTTCTTGAATAAGCCGGACTAACACATGACTCCAAACAAGTTTGATCACATTTCTGCGGGCAGGACATTGTCCAGAAATTGCGCATCAACAAATCGACTTTAACTGTTTGTCTCTAATAGGCTATTGTTTGAAGATCATAAACATCTCAACGAGGTATTGTGGCTCAGTGTGCCTCGGGAGAGAGGCTGCTGAGCCGCACAGTGGGCAGAGAGGGACAGAGGAGGCAGCCTGAAAAGGAAGCACGACTCGTTTATCGCGTCATTCTGGGCTTAGGCGTTGAGCAGGAAACAGCGTTTCCTCTCGGATTGTCGCAGTAGGAACAAACACACAATTTTGTCTTTGCTCAATGCACCCCTCGGCACAGAACACGCGGAAGCCGGTCAGAAGGAAAAATGCCTCCTTCGATAGAGATAGCTGTTCTGCTCCTCGGCGTCCTAGCTTTGGAGACGCGCCGGAGTGCCAGCGCGCTGCACATCCAACAGGCATTCGCGTCTCCAAATCAGACCAATAACTTCGTGGTGGACCCGGTGTCCAGAAAGGTCTACCTGGCCACCGTCAACACAGTCTACCAGCTGAACGGGACCCTGAGCATTGAGGTGGAGAAGAGGACCGGGCCGGTGGAGGACAACCTGTTGTGCCATGCGCCACAGCTGCCCCAGGCTCCGTGCGAGCATCCCAAATCCCTCACTGACAACTACAACAAGCTCCTGAAGCTGGACCGAGAGCAAGGGGTCGTGGTGGTGTGTGGATCCGTGTATCAAGGCTTCTGTGAGCTCCGAAAAATGGAGAATATTTCGGAGATAGCGGTGGAATTCCCACCTCAGGGCGAGAAGACTGTTTTCCCCAGCATGCTCAACATCGCTGCCAATCACCCGAACGCATCCACTGTCGGGCTCATCTTCAAGAGCCACGGGGGAAACACCCGGCTCCTTGTCGGGGCGACTTACACAGGGGCTGGTACCCTGTTTTTCCCCAAAAACCACAGCAAAGAGGACCTGCGCTTTGAAAACACCCCGGAGATCGCCATCCGCTCCTTGAACATCAAGGATTTATCCCGACTTTTCACCTATGACATTAACCCTTCAGAGGATAATGTGTTCAAGATCAAACAAGAGGTTAAAACCAAAAACAAGCTGAACTTCGTCCACGCTTTCATCCAGAAGACTTATTCCTACATCGCCTTCAATAATGATGCGAAAATGGGCCACAAGGAGAGCCAGCCCAACAGCATCCTCGCCAGGATATGTCTGGATACCGAGAACCCCCGAAAACCCTCCGGACCGGAGAGCAGGAAGCTCACTGAATCCTACATCCAGATGCCTCTACAGTGTGGATTTAACGGGAACATTTACAACCGGCTGCTGTCCGTTTACCCCGCGGAGATCCACACGGACGATGGGAAGAGCTCGGAGCCGTACCTGTTTGGAGTGTTTTCCAAGGGGGACAGAAAGTCCGCTCTGTGCGCTTTCAAGTTTGGAGACATCGAGGAGGAGATCCGACAAGGCCGCAGGAACTGCTCCAACTCTCCCAGCAGCGATGTTCAGGTTCTGGACAGCGTTATCCAGGGCTCCGGGGCGGCCTGCATTCAGAAGGGAAACCTGGTGGTAAGGGTTTATGATCTCTTTTATTAGCCAACATAAAAATATTACATCTGAGTTTAGTTTAATTTAATTTCATGTGGGCGTGTTATGCAAACCAATGTACATTTTATCAGGTGACATTGGTTTAAACTCTAACAGAAAACAATGGGAAGTAACCCACTAAGTTTTCTATAAACAGGTGTCATTATCTTGATGTGGCAGAATAAGACAGCATTCACAACAAGAGAACAACAGACAAATTATTAACCTCACTATCACATTTATTTATTTATTTCTTATTTTGTACATATTATTGGATTCTAAACAGATATATTCCCACTGGACAAAGCCTGAAGATGATGAAAATTGGAGCTTTAGTTTAATTATTAGCCTTTTTTATTTTCTCTACCACTGCAACTCAGAGTTTTCCTTGTATGCCTAAACACACTTGGCCAATAAACCCGTGTCTGACTCTGATTTATGAAAGCTGTAGGCCCTTACAGTTGTTCTGACCCTACAAAAATAAGACAAACTCACTCATGACTCCTGTATCTCTCTAACTCTGACAGTTTCCATTTTTGCTTACAGCAGTTATCCTCTTTAACCCCAAGGCTTATGACTTGGAGAGAGGATCTTCCATGTCAGGAGTAAAGGTCATGATAGCTGGAAAAAATGCTCCACAGCCACGCTGGGGGTTATGGGAAGGGTGAGATTCCTCTCACATCCAGCAGCTCCCCGTCTTATCAAATATGAAGAGAGGAAGGGGTCAATAGTGTACTATGTTTTTTAGTTAAACCTCTCACATGTCCTTTTTTTTATTGCGTGTGTGCTGCCAACTATAACTCAACCATAAATTTAGCACAAGTTTAGTGAACAAACCAATGGTGAATAAATAGCAGCTTTGTCACAAACACATGGTCAGATATTATCTAGTGTTTTAACTGCATGCTTTCCACTTGCATACCAAAATAAATATTTGCCCTTAAGGAAACTTAAGCATTGCACACTATATTTGCCCCCTGTGTTTTCCCTCAGTATTGATGGTGTCTGATAATAAAGGCAGAGAAAGCTTTGCACAGTTTCATAGGAATGCAGTGACTTTTTTTATTGTGGTGGTTTTGACTGACAGGGCTGAGGTCAAAGGAGGCTGTCTCGTGACCACAGTGCTGTCAGGTCAGGAAGTTGCCCTCCTCGCTGGCACTGTCTTGTCGGCTGTGGCCCAGGGGCCACTCCCCCCGTGACCAGTTTTCTGAGTACTATCTCAATTGGCCCACAGGCCATCGTGAGAAAGACAACCGCTCAGTTCAAAGTGGCTTAGCGTGGAGTTTTTCTTATGCTGTAGTGCAACCTCACAGAATAAAGTTAGTCTTTCTTTAGTTTTACATATGTGTTGCCATGGCCGCTGAAATGTGATCCTTTTTGTAGTCAACAGTCTGAAGGCCAGTACAGAGGGAAAGCCAGACACAATTTATGATAAGAGAGACGAGGCCCCGAGCAGAAGGGCCCGTGGGAAACGACTCTACAAATATCCACTGTGCTTAATTCTTTTTTTTTTTTCGCCTGTGCGTGCTCTAAAATATTCAGAGAATTCCCAATAGAACCCTGGTGCTCATCCAAGCATGGCACTAATGTTTTATCATTGCCCGCTGAGGATTTGACAAAAGCAGAGTCTTATGAGTGTTGAAGACCCTTGTAAGCCCTTTTCAAGTATTCACTGAGATGTCTAAAAAGTGATTTAGAAGAATGAGCAGCACCGTAGTGATAGCTACTATCAGCTCTTGTTTTCCACTTCACTTTCATCATGCGGCGCTCTTTTTGTGCTCTCTCCTCTCCTGTTTTCTAATCTGTACGTAGTGCTTCCATATGAGAGCTGATTGATCTCTCTCTCTCATTTTGTCTGTATTCTAGTTGCAGCCCGAGCAGCTGGACTGCGGTGCGGCCCACCTACAGCACCCTCTGGCCTTACGGAGGCCCCTGAGGGCCATTCCTCTAGTTGAGTACTCGGGTCTCAGTTCAGTCTCTGTGGACGATGTACACAACCACACTGTGGTTTTTCTGGGAACCAGTAATGGGCGACTTCGTAAGGTGAGACACATAAGAATCACCACCAGCACACACACACACACACACACACACACAGAGGAAACTTTCTTAACTAAAATAACCTCAGGCCCTCAGTTAGAGCAGATGGTCACCAATGAATGGAGTTAATATTTTTAATGTGATGGAGCCCTTAAGCGTGGAAACACAATAACAGTTACACAGTGCTGCTCTGATGTGGCTGCTGAGTCTTTCAATAAACCAAACTTAGGTGTGTGATGAAACACGCAGGAATGTCTGCTTTCATCTCGTAGGTTCTCAGCACTGTCAACCCCCTTCACTCCAGTCATCCATGACCCATCATGGCCCATTGAGTAGTCCTAATCATGTGCTCTAATGTTCCTCAGACCTGGTTATTGTCTGAGAGATCACCAGAGAGCCTTTTAACCAGGTCAGTTGACGACGAATGAGTCAATCCTGCCGTGTGTTGGTCTGCGACCTCGGCCCCAGAACATCTGCAGAGGGTCCAGCTTGTGAAAACCTTTTCCCGTCCAATTAACAGCATTCCTTAATTCTGTTTCAGCCACATTCCGAGTCACCCCTGACTGAGCTTGCTAAGCAGCAGCCGGCCCACAAAGCGCCGCAAGCTGCTTCTCGGCTGTCTGCGGAAACAAACATAAACTCTGAAAGCTTTCTGACCCTATTGTTTTGCATTAGGCTGGTACCTTTTACAACATTAAAACCATTCTGCTGGAGGGGTGTTTCATTTTGGGCCCGCTAAGAGCGCCTTGTTTCCCCCCTCCAGACGAAGGCACTGTTTTAGCCCCAGCTGAGCATGCAGTAATTAGTTTTTGGATGGTTTATACCGGATGCACAACATTGGTTGGGATGGTGTAAGCAACTGCGCATATGAGTGTGTTTGTGTATGTCTGTTTGCTCACTTGATTGCAGGTTTGACTGTGTCCTTAGGTGTTTGACTTTGTCTGTAGGCCAGTGTGAGTGGTTTAGTGATATCATGTGTTTACTCCGATGAATGCATACCATGTGATTATGTGCTATATGTGTGTGTTCTCTCAGCATGTGAGTCAACCTAGTTATATGGGGAGCATAGTATTTCTGTGACCTTGGGTAACAACAGGCTCTGTGCTTTTGAGCTTTATGTGTCTTTTATTGTTTGTGTATGTATGTATCTGTGTGTGTGGGGCAGCGTCTGTCTGCGTGTGTGTCTGTGTACCCTGAGGATAGAGCTGTTACAGAGGTTAATGGTGCTGTTAGTGTGTGTAATGTGATTCTGACTGTGAGTTTGGCTCAGACTAAACACAGGGGAACAGTGGTTGAGATTAAGTTAGGCCTCTTTTACTGTCTTTGAGAGAGCCCTCAGTGAAGTAATTTGTAATTACATGCATTTTTTAATGAAGTCTCTCCCTCCCCATTACAGCTGACTTCCATTTTCTGCCTCTCCCAGTGTCCGCCTTTATCTCACTCACTCTCGTCCAATTTTACTCCCTCAGTCAGTCCACCCCTCCACTTCTCAGTTCATCGCTTCATTGTCTCCTCTCTCTGTTCCTCTCGTACTCCATCTCAAATATAAAAGGCCCTTTGATTCATTTTCCAAACAAACAGACTTTATCTCTTTCTCCCTCTTGTTCTCTCTCTCCTGCCCCACCTCCATCTGTCTTTATTCTCTCTCCTTTACACCCAGGTACACATCCACACAAGCAAGCACGCACGCGCACACACACACACGCACACGGACACATAGAGAATGAGCGCACAGCAGCTGAGCACTCCTTGGTTGAATAGGGTCTTTCATCTGCAGGCAGATAGACAGAGAATAGAGTCAGTGCGACCTTCCAGGACAGCAGGTGTTTTGTTGGTTGACCTGGTGGCGCACTGTGCCACAGCTCTCCTCACTTCTCCTCCTCTCTGCTCCCATTCTGCTCCCTGTCCAGGTGTGTGGGCCGCTGTTTACTCGCTCCTCACTGTGTCACTCTGCGTATGTGTTTGTAGTAGCTGCGGCGTGGGGTGAAGACATAGCACAGCTGCTTACTATCTCCAAGGCAGAAGAGTGTGTGTGTGTGTGTGTGTGTGTGTGTGTGTGTGTGTGTGTGTGGGTGGTGTTATAACAACAACAGTGATATTTGGAGGTTGAGATAATGCCTCTCATCACAGGTTAAGCCAATGGTTTACTAAGCTTCTGTCTGCTCTGGTTTAACATTAACCAGCACGTCTCAGTGGGTGGTGATGTGTTTTGTGTGTGTGTGTGTGTGTGTGTGTGTGCGTGCGCGTGCGCGTGCGTGTGAGAGGGTGTTTGTGTGTTCAGCGGATGGAGAAGTGACACAGCCCGTGCTTGTCACCAGATGCCGGTCAATTCGCCAGTTCCTCAGGATGGCAGGATGTCTCCATTGAAGGGAGAACCCGACAAATCGCAGAAATAAGAGCTTTCACTGTCTGCGTGACAGGAAGTCTCACTCAGCACAGTTTGTTTTTCTACGCAGCTCTGTGTGTGTGTGTGTGTGTGTGTCTGTGTGTGCCTATGTTTGTACGTACGTGAGAACATGTCGCCCGTTTTATTATCTTGAGCTGTAGGAAGGCCAGTGTGTAGATAAATCACGGCTTGGCGAAACAAGATTAGGCACACCGCTTGAACAAAGGACCTCCAAAAATATATTTGAGACACATAAAAATATTTGGAAATAAAAAATGTGTGATTAAAAAATACACTTAACTAAATCTGGCAGCTATTGTTTATACATACACACATTCATAGTATAAACAATGGGAGTTTTTGCTGCTGTCTTGTGTATCTCAGGCAGGTTCAGAGGAGCTAAAGCTTCCATATAAAATCATGTATTTATCTCGCTAAAACACCTTAGTGCTAGGTAACAGTTGCCTCAGAGTTAGAGGAGTTATGATGTGGATTGCTGGCATGAATCCCCTGCCACATACAGGTGGAGGAAGTGAATAAAAAAGCTGCTTCTTCTGAGGTGTTGCTGAGCAAAACACCTGGGCCTGACTTTGCACTAACTGAGCTGTTTGATCAACAGAAAAAGAGTGTGGTTGTAATGAGCAACTCTCAATATTTGAGTTTTTTTGTACGAACGTGAAGCAAAATGTTGTTCAGCTGACTTTTCCTATTAGTTCTCTTCCACCATTCTGCACCTGCTCCAACGCTGCGATCCAACCTGTGTCCTCTGCTCTTTTTTCACAGCTGACCCTCTTGGCGAACATGACCTTGGCCAATCAGTGGACACTGAAGCTGCCAGCCAGCGAAGCGGTCCACCACATCATGACTTTCGACCCCAACGACAGCAACTTCCTTTATCTCATGACCTCTCACCATGTAAGAATGTGGCTGCAGGCGAGGCCCCCCCCACCCCGGTCTCAAGACGCCTGTTGATTCTCCCCCGACCTCTGTCACTGGTTTATTCATGTCAGCTTGAAGAAGAATCATAATAACAATCAGACCTCATTTCACATCCAGTGAATCTCGCTCCCTTCAATTTAGCTGAACACTAATATATTTGTGGTGAAGATGGCCACGTGTGCGGACCTTTAAGAGGTTTCGGTGCTGCATTTCCAAACCAATATGTTCATAACAGAAATGCTTTTCACAGGATGTGGCTGCCCCCCCCCCACCCCCCAACCACACACACACACACACACACACACACACACACAGTATTAATGTAACTGCTCCTGTGGGCACCTATAAGTGGAGGCTGGTGTATAAATGATGATGTCTTCATAGGTACAGTTATAATTGTTGGCAAATACTGTACTTTGATATGGATGGTGCATAAATGTCCTTATATCTGCTTACTGATATATACCATTTATTAAATGTTTACATACTGCTTATAAATGCTAAATAAGGGGGGTTAAAGTAAAGTTTTACCCAGTTATCTGTAAGACTGCAACTTGTCTGATTTTTTTATTAATCAATTAACCATTTAGTGTATAAAATGTCCCATCACGTTTTCCCAGAGCCCAAGGTGACATCTTTATATTGCTTGTTTTGTCTGCCCAACTGTCCAAACCCCAAATATATTCAATGATCGTCGATGGTCGATCATCACAGTTGTTGTTGAGTAATTTTCTGTCGATTGTTTCAGCACCAGTTCTCTGTTAAAGGCCTGCATGACTCTTACAAAATCAGTTGTTTTCATCTGATAAACCTTTTTAAGAGTGTGTGTATGTGTGTGTGTGTGTGTGTGTGTGTGTATGTGTGTGTTTTATGTCTGTGCTGTGCTGTGCAGATGCTCAGGGTGAAAGTGGCAGAATGTGACCAGTGGAGGAGCTGCAGCGACTGTTTGGGAGCAGGCGACGCCCACTGTGGCTGGTGTACTCTGGAGAATCGGTAAGAAACACACACACACACACACACACACACACACACACACACACAGTTTGTTTGTGTTCCTCTGTCTGTTGCTCCTCCATCTATCCAGTTAACAGACTTGTTCTCTGTCCCTCTCAGTCTCTCTTCTGCTACCAGTAATACATATAATTCAATCACATTATCATATGCTTTGGTGTCATTCACATGCCACATGCTCTTTGACGTAATCTGTTGAGGAAATGTGGAAATATCTACTGTCTCTGCTGTCTGTATTTAAGCAGTGACCCAGCTGTAGCTCTTTATCTAAGTGATTGATTTAAGTTAATGTTCATTTTCAAGCAATAAAAGATCAGATTGATGGCATAATGAAATGATATGAGCTTGTCCTTTTGATACTTTTAGTGTTTGAATCAATAAAACCACTGAGACTTGTTTGCTGGTTTTCATCATGCTCATTCTCAATTTAAAAATGTTGCCCGGCTGAATGAGTCTTGGCAACAGCAGAGTGTGTTTTTGGGTTGGAAGGCTGTTATTGGATCGAGCAGAATTGATTTGCTTTTCATTAGGCCTCCGACATCATTGTTTGGAGCGGTCCCCTGGTTCTTTGGTAGTTTGGGGAGGGAGTGACGGGCCGGGAGCGCCCAGCGAGGACTGACTTGGCTGAAGTGTTACTGTGATTAATGTGGCTCTGTCAGGACCGGCTCTCTGGCTCTGTGTTCCCTGGCTTTCAGGGAGAATATGTGTGGTGTCGAGCTGTGTTTGTTTGTGTGCTGCTGTCTCTGTGTGTGTGTGTGTGTGTGTGAGTCGGTTGGTTGCTTGGTGATTAAAGCAGATCAGACGAGATAGTGAATTTTGTGATGAGTTGTGCTGCAGCTCTGGCATTGCCAGGGGCCATTCAGAGCTGGAAGAGTGGAACTGATGAGAGTTTTGTGTGTGTGTGTGTGTGTGTGTGTGTGTGTGGTCAGACTGTCTCGCTGTCATCTCCCTGTCTCTTCTACTTATTTATCTATCTGTCGTCTCTTTATCCCAGTCCCTTTCTCGCTTCACTGCATTTTTTTTACCCTTGTGATTCTCTCTCTGTCTTCGGCGTCCTTTTTTTTTTTTTTTTCCCTTCCTTGCCCTCGTATTTTCCAGTAGCTTTGAGAATTTAGCTATCCCTCTCTCAACCTCTCTCTCTGTCTCACTAGTCCTCGTCTCCTCCTCCTCCAGTGCCCTTGTCCTCCTCTCTATCCCTCTACAAAGGAGCGTTGATTGTGATGATGGTGGTGGGAGGGAGAGTGCACACTGGTTCTTTTGACAAGGAAATGTCAAAGTGTGTGAGCCTGTGTGTAAGTGTCAGCGTGTGTATGTGTGTCGCTGTCTGGCTCTCGGAGGCCAGGGAGCTGATGTCATGAGTGTGTGTGTGTTTGATGCACTGTTTGGCCAGTGATGCCAGCCGCTGGGTTGGCGCTGTGGCCTCAGAGCCCGGGGGATCAGGGGGTTGACGTGTGGGGGTGGATGGTCTCCTCCATCACCTCGCTGTCTGATACAACTACAGACACAGAGTAGAGGAGGAAATAAAAGACCACTAGAGAACTATCTTACAATCTGTGAAGCCACCACTGTCTCTGTGGGTGTCTGTTTGATTTTATGCATGGCTCTGACGTCTCTCAGCACGTCTGCATGTAGAGAGAGCATGAAAACATGTCTGTTCGCTTGTTGGAGTTGGCATTGTTTTCTGAAAAAGAGAGAGCTAGCTTCTCCGCCAGAGATACAGCTTAGTCCTTGATCACTCTTTTCATGTTGGAGCCGGTTTAATCTGCCACATGTCACAAGAAAGCACTTAAATATCTTTATTTGAATCAAATTATGCGTCATGTGCAGTCTTTGCTATTCACAAATTATCACGCTTATCTGCATGTGCTTGGCTCACAGTGACTTTGTGTGTGTCTGTGTGTGTTTCTGGGTCTGTGCGTGCAGTTAGAAGCTCATATGTTCTCCTGCTGTTTAACAGTCTCACTGGTTTCCCACCTTATCCGACGCACAGACACTTGGGAGGTGATGAGTTTTCTCGGGTCATATTTTAGCTGCATATGTTGACTCTGTTTATTTTAAGGAGCTGCTTGAAAAGCTTTTAAAGTTTTAAAGTGAGGCAGGTGAGGAGAATGTTTGTTTGTGTGTATGTGTGTGTGTCTACTGCATGTTTATTGTACTGTATGTATATTAGCTGTTGCAGCCTTTTAGAGAAGAGAGAAGCGCTTTAAATTTATTCTTCCGCACTGCTGCATTTGATCAAATTGCCGTTTGAATTAGCAGGCAAGAATAGAAGAAATAGACAAAGGAAAAGATATCATGACGTGTGACTTGGTGAGTTTGCTAGCCAGTTGTTACAAACCATAAGCTTGTTTGTAGATTTTCATCTGAGACTGAATGTCTTTTTCTTTTGAGATTGTGAGATGAAGTTTCCTGGATGTCTGCTTCAGTTTATACCAAGTGGCATCTATGAGGTATTCAGCACTTAAAGATAAAATCTGGAGTTTACTTGATAATCTAAATATATTCTTCTAGATGGAAAACAAGCAGGGCACTTTTGACCCATTGTAACCCAAGAGGAAGTTATGTTTTACTCCATGATTTCAAAGTGAAATGTACATAAATTTCAAAACACACAACATAATTCATGGTTAGTTGTCACACATGCTTGTAATTCTAATCTCAAAGGTAGTGCTGGGACATCGAACCTCAATACTTTTTGAGTGCTGACCAAAACATGCCTGTAGCATCCCGAAAGTTAGCATTGAATGCTTTGTCAGGTCTTGTTTACACACGCTTTTGTCAAATATGTCCTGATGTAAGTCATGACTATTTTATTTCGGCAAAGTTCTTGTTTGAGAAGTTTGGCATGTTTTGTTAAATGAACAAAATTGGGTTTATTATAAAAGAGAACAAGGCTGAAGAGTCTACAGCCATGCTACCAGCTCAGTGAGGCTGCACAGCTAAATGCTAATGTCAGCACGCTGGTGGGAATGTCATTAGTTTTGTAGGTATTTGGTCCGTAACCAAAGTTTTGGACAAATTAAAATCTTTACCTGATGATGACGTTAGATGAAAAGTCAGGAGGTCACCAAAGTTATTAGGATTCATTCTCTGGGGACCATGGATGTCTGTACAAAATTTAGTGCCAATCCATTCAATAGCTGTTGAGATATTTCAGTCTGGACCAGAGTGGTGGACCGACCAACTGATATATGTGTTTATACTCCTCAAAGTAAGGTATCAAAAAAAGGTAAACTCAGGTATCATACCGACAGCAGTATAAAAAAATGTTTTCAGGAGCGCCTTGGTAGCCGAATGGTTACAGCGCATGCCGCACGCCCCAGTTCGATTCCAGTCAGCGACCTTTGTTGCATGTCGTACCCCTTCTCTCTCTCCCCCCCGTTTCCTGTCTGTTATGCTGTCCAGTAGAGGTGAAAAATCCCCAAAAAATAATCTTAAAAAAAACAAAACCATTTTTCGCTTCACTTTCAAAATGAAAATGAAATCAATAGCTAAAGATGTACATTTCCAGTGGATTAGACTGTTAATCTGTAAATCCATATTAGTGTTGAGTTTGCTGAGAGTGTGTGAGAGTTTATGGGTTTGTTTGTGTCGAGGGGATTTTTGTGTGGCTTGCAGAGCCACTCAGTTCTATTTTTAGTTCAGCAGCTGACCTCACGGCCCCTCTCAGTCCCTCAGTGCCAATGGGACTGAGAATCTGGACATTCACTTTTCCGGACACAAATAATCATACTTACGGCCATGCGGGCACACAGACACACACTTTATTTTAAAACAACTATGGACGTGTGAGAGGGAAGTGGGATGTGCCAAACTCATTATGTGGCGTGTTAGGACGTTGCTAAATAGGGCCTCTTTGGTTTCTACTTACTCTGAGGTCACATTGTCCTTCCAGTCTGCACTGCAGATGAACTGAGCTCTGTGCCAACGGCTAGTGAAGTTCATTAGTGAAGCAGGAGTCAGAGCATTAGGCCACCTTGCTTGTTGAATGCCCTCTCACAATTCATCTGTCCTAGACCTTCGTTATACTCACAGATGGGCACATGCACACTGTATGCTCTATGCATGTCCACACAAACACACACGTTCATGGATGCACTGTTGGTCCACACAGATCAAGAATCAGTAGGATTTTTATTCAGCTATCGGTAACTGGCCCCTGATCTTAGTGCCTGCGGGATGGGTTGCCATAGCAATGTGTGTGACCTGGAGTCAAGTAGTCTCTTGTGTTGAGCCAGACAAACTGACAGCCGAGGTCTGAATGTGACATTAGGAGACCAGAGCACCTCATAAATCTGTGGGAAGCAGACCATGAAACCCAACGGTAAGAATTCGTCAAGTCCTGGAATGAAATGGAAACACAACAAGTTCGCCCTCTCCACACAAAGGATAACATGTTGACCTTAAAGCTCTGCATTCACACACCAGTCTGGTAGTCCAGTGACTGGTCTTGATTACCAGCTGTAGCACTGACAAGCAATTACTGCATATGAGATGATCACGTTCTGATATGGGACATGCTGATGGAAAATCTAACCCCATAATGATATGACAACTTTTCTGTGCAGGCTAACAAGGAAATGTGTTTTTTTGTTGTTTTTTGTCATGTCATCATAAATTTTCCATGACATGTTCAGCACAGGAAATCTCCAAATACTTATGTCTCTTTCTTCTTTAATCTGCACCTAAATATGATATGATAAATATATGTTCAGATAATGAGGCAGGTTATATATTATAGAAGTATATATATGTTGTTATATAGTATATATATATATATATATGTAGTATATATATATATAATATTATGTCTGTCACTTTGCCCAGATGTACCATCCAGAAGGAGTGTGCTCAGGGGCTGTTGGCACGCTCCTGGATCAGCATGGGTGAAGGCCTCCAGCAGTGTCCATCCATGACCCTGACACCCCCAGAGATCAACATCTCTGCAGACATCAAGGTATCATTAACTCCCTCCATATTATTGTTGTCCATCACACCCACTGCATACGTCAAACAGACACTGCTGTTGTTCTTCAGCAAGTTATGGCTGTAATGGGGGCAGTGTATTTAAAGCTGATGTCTCATGACCACCTTTATAACCTGACACCTCTCACTATTACTATACACAAGTTTTTAGAAAAGTTGACTTTACTTAGCTCTACACAACACAACAACCCACATGCATATCCTGTCGGTTATTACTCATTGAATGTATCTAGTAAAGAGCACATCTTTTTTTTTTTTACTATCCTGTACAGTCGCTCGTTTATTCTGCATCATAACAGAAAGCTGAACTAATGTGAAGTCAAACGTCACTTGTTCTTCTGATCCGTGAAATGAAACATGAACCAAGACACTGAGAGCTTCGTTTACATGTAGGCTATCACTTTGCTCTTAAAACACCAAGCCAGCTGGTGTGTAACAGGAGCGCTTACCGGTGGCACAGCGTGAGAGTGCATGCCATACACAGCTGCTTCCCTCTCTCCTGTGTGTCGGTGAGCAGTGACTTTAACCATTTACTGACAGTGATTAACTTGTTCTTTTGATATTTGTCGGTAATGTTTGGCTCAGCAGGGAAAAGTTACCTCCGAGTCTCCAGCTGCTGCTCTAAAACACACCTGGTTAACGTTTCTGGTTATGCGACTCTAATTGGTTTAATTATGATGGACCGTTCGACACCTAATCTCATGCAACACCATCAGATCTAATTCATATGAAGTTTTCCTATTTGGAATAAGGGGGTGAGGCAAAAATATTACGGTTCTCAAGCCCCTCAGAAGCCACAGCTGGTGCTGTCCCGCGTGTGCAGGGGGCCCAGATTGCCTAGATTTTTCACAAACTATTCAAATTTGATGAATGGATTTGTGCAAATTGAAGTTTCCAGTATCTCATGATGTTATGTGGAAAATTCCCCTAGTCAGTCCTGTAACGCAAATCCATTTTAAATTCAATTTATCCCAAAATTTGCAGCCAAGAAATAATGTGTCTGCTCAAACATCTCCTCCATCAACAGCAGTACTCACAGGGAGCAGACTGGACCATAACTTTCACAGTTCAGGAAATTAATCTATTGTTATCATTCAGATGCATGCATCAAAAACAGCTGATTACTGGTTACTATTACACATTAATATTGCCTCTTAAGATTGCTGTGCCCTATTTAATTCTCTCCATCATTGTCTCCAACACGCCTGGCTATGTAATTCAGCCATCATGTAATTGGTTTATGACATGCAAATATCCTATCTCATACATGCTACACTATAATCTGATGTTATTCATATTTATTTTTATTATTTTAAATCTGGAGTGGAGCAACATAAATTGCAGGGTGCCTGTCCTTATTTCGCTCATTCAGTTACATAAACAACAGTTTACAACAGCTGTCTGGAGGAAACGTCTTCAACACACCTGGCCACACGATTTAGCATCATGTTATTGCTTTGATTATGACGTACAGTCACATATTTGATCTCATACACATGAGGCTACAACATCATCCGATCTAATTCATATTTACTTTTAGGCTATTTGTTGTAATTCAGGGTAGGGTGAAATTATTGCAGTGCTCAAGCCCTTCAGCAGCCACAGACCTGCAGCCTGTTCATGGTTCGCCGGTTGCCAGATTAGCGTGTTAGCTTTAGCACAATTAGCACGTTAGCATTAGCGTGTTAGCACTAACTTAGTTTGTGTGTTTTTTAAGGGAGAGGTAAATTCTCTTAGCACAGCCTACTCAGCCAAATATGACTGTATAACTATTGACTTTAAATGGTCAGTTTGTTGATGTAGTGTCTCTACTGTCTATTGACATGTGTTGCTGTATACCATATCAATTCTACTTAGTAATTCTAACTGTGTTTTGAGTATGTCTGAAAAAGTGACAAAAGTATGTGCAAAATGTCACTCTGCATAACAAATTCAGCTGCTCACACCTGCAAAAGATTACAGCAAATTCTTGACAGTTGCAAGACAGCTCCAAGGGTGTCTGTTAAATGAAAAAAGAAATAGAAGCTAAGGAAAAACATTTTGCTTTGACTTTTTTAGATTTAATTTGAAGTGGCTTTCCTAAGTGGCAGTTTGATTGGCATCTGTAGGTGTAGATCTTGTCATTTCCTGTTTAAGAAAGTGTACAGTACAGTAATTTATTGTATTCAAACTGAAGAAATAGTATACTATGAAGATTGGTATAGTACATACTGCATTGTCCTCTCATTTGCAGTGGCAAACCAATTTGATTTTTAACAACCACTAAAAATATGATGGGAATTTCTAGCCACAAAATGAGTAACATTATCAAGAACATAAACTGCATGATTCCAGTCCCCTTTAAAGGAGTTTCTGTTGTACAAATGAAGATATTTTGCCCGAGCTGCAAGAGTTTTCAGACAAACAAAAAGACACAAAGGCTCTCCTGCATCATCATAGCTTCTTGACTGTATGGATTTGGGACCCAGAGAAACTGTCAGATATTGAGTGCTACATAACACCACCAGTCTGATTTTAATCAAACCCGGCAGGATAATGCATTCTGGTAAAAAGTGCCTGTTCAAAGAGTGCCTGCATCATACTTGTAAACTTGTTGTTTTCAGTCATTCCTTCCAGTCAGTATATCATGTAACAGAAGCATAATAACATTATGATAATTAGCTCAGTGAATTTTGACACTTGGAATATATTTGACCTTTAATTACAGCTCATAATTAGACGAGGCTGAGAGACGACAGGTCATTAATTGGTTCATTAATTGTGGATATGTTATGTAGGTCAGTTTGGCTGGGCTGTAATAGATCTACCAGCTGCCCGGTCCACAGGCATCCTTCAGAGGAACAGGAAGCTGCCCAGCTCAAGGTTGTCTCACCAAACAGGAAGCAGCAGGCAGGAAGTCAGGGCCTTAGCCAGGAAATGATCAATTCCACTGAACAATAGAACAGATTTTTAAGACATGTTAGCACATGTCGCTGGCCACTTCAGCTGGTATCTGCTGAGCCACAGAATATGTCATCTTACTCTCCCTCTCTACTTAACAATCTTTGTCGCCTGCCCCACCCACCTTTTTCTCACATTAAAATCATTTAACTGAAATTCAGTCATGTCAGTGAGGTGTTATGTTTCTCATTATACGTCTGTCATACTTCATCACATAGCCAGATTTAGACGTGAATGTAGCACTGTGCCATCTGTTTCTTCATTGCACATTAGTTTCTCCATTTCTCTGCCTGAACTCATGAACAAACTTGAAGTAATGCCAGCGCCATTTACCCTCTACCAAAGACTAACTGTACTTACACTGGATTTGAATATATGTGTGTGGGCGTGTGGAATTGAATTTGTAATTAATTTCTATTAAGATGTGAGCAGCTATTTATATTTATGCTCCTGTATGTGTTTCTGTCGTAGGATGTCGGTATTCTGATAAATGGCAGTGTTCCTGATCTGGTCGGCTCCCGGGTGGAGTGTGAATATGGGCCGGGTGTTTCTACAGCTGCCACCGTGCACCTGGACTACGGTCTCGCTCAGATCCAGACCTGTCCCCTGCTCCCTCGAGAAAACTACCAACCAATCCTCCCTGGCACAGGTGAGACTGAGCACAGGCATCCATTTGGCTGTGCGCCCATGCTGCCAGTCATAAATCTCCTCACAATACAAGTACAGTTACAGTATGTGATTAATTTTTTTTTTTGTTTGTTTACAAGATGTTGAGTTGTATTAGAACAAATGTAATTTCCCCTTCAATCTTTCAAAACGCATCAAAGTCAGTGTAGCATGAGGGGGTCTCGCTGTCTAGTTTGTTTTATGACAGTGATAGCAATCTCGAATGCTTGACACATGCAGCATTGTTTACATGCCTTTGTTTCTCCAGATCATCTGACTGTTTCTGTGGCGATAAAAGTGAATGGCACATCTGTGGTATCTGGGAGCTTCATCATCTATGACTGCGAGAGGACTGGAGCAATACACCCCAAGACGTCGTGAGTCACACATCCATTGTCACCGCTGTTTATCTCAAATTTCTTGATTTATTCAGGGTTGGTGATGCTTGGCCAACTTACAGCATTGTTCTGATCCTTTACATCCAATTTGACTCACTTAGAGTGAAATTCCACAGTGGTGGAAAGTAACTAAGTTCATTTACTTAAGTACAATTCTGAGGTACTTGTACTTTACTTGAGTAAAGATAATAGTCATTTATGCTTATTCTCCCCTTCATTCCAGAGGGAAATTTTGAACTTTTTTCATGCTACGTAATCTGACAGCTATAGTTAATAGTTAGAAGTAAGATTAAGATTTCACATAAAAACTACATATGATAAACTTATAGAGTACGTTACATTGTTAGAGATTTAACCAATGGTTCCCAACCTTTTTGGCTTGTGACCCCTTACAGAAAAGCAGTGTCATGTTTCACATGTCTATAAGTTGTTAGCAGACCAACCAAAGAGTGATTTAACCTCTTAAGTTTTCAGGTGGTTTCATTTAAATAAATGTTTAAGTTAAAAGAGGTCAAATTGTCCAACATTTCACACAAAAAAGCAAAGATAAGAGGTCTCATGACCGCACAGGTTTTTGTTTGAACCCTTTGGAGGGGCCCGACCCCTAGGTTGGAAACCACTGGACTGAACTACCTGATTGTAGTAGTAGTTAAAAGTACAACAGTAAAATTATGCTTACACAATGATGCATTAGTGTTAAAAATATAATAATGTAATATCCAATAATATCGGTCACAGGGGCCATTTTTCTGCTGAATGAGTACTTTTACTTTTGATGCTGTAAGTGCATTTTGTTGATAATAGTACTGTACTGTTAAAGCAGGATTTTGAATGCAGGACTTGCTTCTAATTGAGTTTTTTTTATTGGTACTTTTACTTAAGTACAGGATCTGAGTACTTCTTCCACCACTGCTTAAACTTTCATCCACTGGCTACTTGATTTTCAGGCGATCCCTCAAAACAAACCTTCCTAAATGAGACCTAAATACTATGGCATCACTCACATGTCAGCTTGAGTCTCACTGGCATTGTAGATCTACAAATATAACTGGGAGCTGAAAGAACAGCAAAGCTTCTCTTCTCTGTCTCGAAGGCCTTTGCGCTTTGTCCCTAACCTCTTCCTCTCATGTTCTTTCCCTTGCTTTCTAGCTTTCTATTTCGGTCTCAGTGGGTAAATATTGCCGACACGTCCTCTTGGAGGGCTTATTGTGTATTTGGCTCGCTCAAGGTTTCTCAGTGCAGGATCAAATGTGGGATTAATATGCTGTAAACGTTAAGCCAAAGGAAATTGGATATGTATGTCTGGCTGGTCATGTTGATGTTTGTTTTTGTGAAGGACTGCGACTTGTATGGCCTGGTCACAAAGAGGGTTTTCTCATATCTGGAGGCAATCCAGCTGGCTTCCTCTTGCATGTTGGACCATGTCAGAGGCTCCACTTTATCTGATGGGCAGATCTTAGGTTTAGAGGGGCATCATTGTGTTTGTGTGTTTGTGTGTGTGTGTGAGTGTGTGACTGATTCACTGAGAATGAAAGCATTTGGGTGTGTCCCTCCCTTCACTTTTTGAAAACAGCCTGTAGGTGTGAACACAGCAGTTGCAGGTACATGTGCACCCAATATGTGCACATGGCCTCGGTGCTCGGCAAGGTCCAGAAGTGTGAAATTAGACGGTGGTTTGTTGAAGGTGATAATGAGCAAAGTGCCATTCTCACAGGATGAGCATTGGGCTGCAAACTGCAGAGCTGCTGTACTCTATCTGATTTTAATCACTTCAAGCTGTTTTTTTTAATAATCCCTAAAGAGAGTCTTATGAGCCACTTCTCCTCAATGAAACTAGATAGTAGAATCTCTTTGTCTTGTGCTTTATGAAAAAAGCCTTCACCTTGGTCTTTTCATTTGGGTTAAAATGTCAAAAAAAAAAGTCTTCTGCATGGGTGAGTGTTATTAGACATTAATGTCAATAGTGTCTGTACAAACCACCAATGTCACATAAGAACATAAGTTACTGCAAGCTGTATTATTATATTGGAAAATCTAATACTACTTTAGTGTGTGATTTAATTACTTGAGCAAAAACACATTTTCGAAAGATGTGAGTGGAGGACATTTTTATTCAGCTACATAACAGTACACACAATGAGGTGATTGATGCCAGCAGCGCGCTCTGCCAAAGGGCTGGACAATAAACAGAATTTTAGGGCTGCAACTAATGATTATGTTCATTATCGATTAATCTACCAGTTATTTTCTCGAATAATAAATTAATTGTTTGGTGTCAGAGGCGTCTTCCCATTGCTTGTTTTGTCCAACCCACAGTCCAAAACCCAAAGAAACCCAATTTACTATCACATAAGACAAAGAAAAGCAGCAAATCTTCACTATTGAGAAGCTGGAATTGGAAATTGTAGCTTGAAAAACGATTATTAAACTAGTCGCCGATTAATTGTCTCTCCAAAGTTTAATGAATTATTGACAATAGGAATCTCTTTTCCAAGCTACCTCTAGCTAAATTTATTCATATTGCAATTTTCAGTTAATAAATTAATTGCCTGAGGCCCATGTAATTAATTGGAGAATAGCTACAACAACCAATGGCAGCCAACAGAAGTTTGACCAACCAATCAGAACACAGTTCAGTCCAGAAACTTCAAGCGGCACTCTGCTGATTTTACACATGGATATCTGTTTGTTTTTTTTTTGTGTCATGAAGAATACTACTCAGGCTGTGAAAACAGTTGTATAATGTCTTCTGTAGCTCAGACGGGAGCTTTTTTTTTAAGTCTGACAAAATAACCCCAGATGATGTCATAGTGATGTCATCAGGGTTATCTCAAATTGAGCTGGAGACGTACATTTTTTAACAGTGTTTAACTGTGTTGAAAGATGTGAGACGTAACCAGTCGGAGTGTTTAAAGAAAGAAGCACTGCATTATGGGAAATGTAGGATCCAGTGTTTTTGGAGCTTGGCCCATACTAGGGATTAACATTCAGAATATCTCGGCCTCTGCTCATTCAATTTTGACTGGGTTTTTTTTATGTGTCTCTTGTGAGTCCACCAAATTAACGAAAGTGCAATGCTAAATCACTGGAGTACCCCTTTAACTAGTCCTACTGTGATAAATCAGGATAAACATGTTAGAAATGAGCTGACCTAAGGGAGGAAATATCATCCACCGATGTAGTAAAAAGAAAGTCATTGCTACATCATTATCAAAGTAAATGTGGCAAAATATTGATTTGAAGGTGAACAAAACCTCACCAACGTAGAGGAAAGTTACGGATTTCAGCTTTAAGAGGTCCTTATTTATGATATGATATTCGTGTGTTGAATCAGTTTGAGTGTTTTTCAAGGAATGTTTGTTTGTGTGTGTGTGTGTGTGTGTGTGTGGGAGAGTGTTTAGACAGTTCTCCCATGACCCGTTCAAAGTGGTCACTAGGCAGAGTGTTAATGACAACCAGACGATAGCATTCCAGTCTCACCAAACAGCCCAGTAGGACAACCACCTAACCTGCCCTCTCACTCTGTTTTTCTCACTCCCTTAATGTCTCTCAGCCACACACACACACACACACACACACTTTCTCTGTTTTATTTGCTTTTTATGTCTCTCTCTGTGCCTCAAGTTTTGGCACTTCTTTCTTTTCCCCCCTTTCCCTCGTCTGTCTCTGTTCCTCTCTGTCGCTCCCCCTGAAACTGGTCTTTTCTTCTGTACGTATTTCTCTTTGACAGAGACGTGATTGAGGATGTGTGTTTAACCGCTGTGTCCACTGAGAGGCCCTGAGAGTGCGAGCCTGACTATGTATTTAGTGCGTGTGTGTGTGTGTATGTGTGCATGGTCATTATGACTCGGAGTGGGCAGTGTCACAGGGTATTTAGTGTCAGCGTTAGGTCAAGCAGAGAGAGAGAGAGTGTGTGTGAACAGTCTGTATGTGTGTGTGTGTGTGTGTGTGTCTGTGTGTGTGTGTGTGTGTGCGTGTGTGTGTGTGGTAGTGTATAGGTGTTTTAGTGGGACAGAAAGGGAGTCAGGGAAAACAGAAAAGCTGCAGCTGATAAGAGCCTTGAGGGGGCCGTCTGCTTCTAATCAGAACACACACACACACACACACACACGTTTCTATTACGTTTCTGCATCCCCTTACACCCATCCCACTCCACTTCCCCCAGTCTAAAGACCCCCTCAGAGTGCTGCTATCACTGGAGGCGCTATCATTCCTAGTGTGAGACATCTGTCTCTTCCCGGAGGCAATACAGTGACACACACACTCGACTCACACACACACACACACTGTTCAGTGGAGGTGTTCCATTTAAGGTAGTTTATATAGAAAACACACACACGTTTGTACTCCATCAACAGCAAGGATGAATACAGTACAATCCATATCCCCAAACACCACACGTCTAATCTTAACTCATAGCTTATCTTAAAGGGTTGATCACCCAAATCAAGACAAAGCACTTCTTCATATGTATTTATATTGAGGTAGTGGCAGAAATCTCAGAGATTAATATCTCAAAAGCTCAGCAATCAAAACTAAAACTATCTGTATGGTTGAATACCACCAGGGGCTAGTGATCTGGGAGAACCAACCCTCTAACCTAAACTTAATTGTAAGCTTAAAGCGAGACGATATAATATTTGCTTTATAGCTGCCATTGTGTCATTTATGGGATAATGGTAAATGCCAAAAAATGAAGTGTAAGAGTAGTGCAAGTTGACATTTAGTGAGCAAACTTAATCAGTAATGTCAGCTACAGCAATATCTATCTAAAGTTTGCCACCATACACTACTGGTCATACCAGACCAACTAAGGCTGAAGCAGCAAAACCATTAAGTGTATTGAATTGAGCAAGGGTGTGTATTATTGCATATGAATTCAACTTTTAATTTGTAAGAAAAGAATGTGTTATTTCTTCTTTCAAAAGTTACATAGTGTCGCTTTAAAGGATAAGGCTGGCAATATTTATATATTTTTGTTATTGTCAACAAATCCCATAAAAAGACCAAAGCCAACAATGTGTTAGTCTGTCTCTCTCTCAATACTTTCTGACTCCCTACCCAGTCTGCTCATTTGTTCCTACTGAATGTAAATCTTTAAAAACTGGTCACTAATGTATAGATTCATTTTTTAAAAAGGCTAAGTAATTTCCTAAAACAGCTCGGCACTGTACTTTTTAGAAAACGTTACTCAAACAGGAGTAAATTGTGCATTTGTTGGGGACTATTTTCAGCTGTGGATTTGGTGAAGTAGTGATTATTAAGCAGCAGCAGGACAGCGTATGTGGGATTGACTCAAAATAATCTACAGTGCCCATGTTCATCCTAATGAAGGAATTTAGGAAATAGATTTTGAACAACAATGGAGCTCTGTGGCACAGATGAATAAGATATATCAGGCTTTGGATACATGGACAATACTTGTTAGCAGGATCAGGTCATTGTTGATTTTGGTCTTTTCATGGGATTTGAGAATATATATAGAATATCACCAGACTTATCCTTTAACCTTAAGACCAGGTTGTAGCCATCAAACATCCCATTGAGGAACTAAGGACTGGCTAGAGGGTCCTCACTTCACAAAGACAGACATCTGCAGCGTTCACACTTACCACAAGTCACTCCCAATTACAGTTTCTAAAGGCAGCATGTGTTTAACCTGTATGTGTGGTCGTTTCTTGGACAAATGAGCATGAATTGCATGGAGTCCACAAGCTGCTGACAGACCTACTTGCCAAAATGTCCTCACTTAGGTGGTGTAAAACTCTAAATGGTACTCACAAAGACAGAAATACAGGAGACAGCGCTCACACACACATCATCATTTACCAGTCAGAGTGTTTATAGAGAAGTGCTTTGTTTCATCTCAGCAGATTTGGCCCAGTTTGACCTTCTGGCTGGCTGTGTTGTAACTGTGAAATGAATGTGTCTGCTACTGTGACTAATCATTGCTTCCTTTTATTAAAGCTCAACTTTGATGCCTGTAATCAGTTTGGCCTCTCAGTTTGTGTTACACTCAAAATGAATGAGTGGGCCACATACTCAACTTTTAAAAAAGACTGTATTTACAGCATGGGAAAAGATCAAATGGAGATACAGGAGAGGAAACAGCCCAGATTTGGCTAAATGTGATCCTTGTTTCTCATCTCTTTCTACGTATGTGTGTCCATCAATCAGATGTGTGAGCTGCCTGAGCACCAGGTGGAAGTGTTACTGGGACCAAGAGAACCACCTATGTGTCTCCAATAAAGATGAGTCAAAGCACGACCTGCTAGAGGTGAGTAATTCTCCTTTTTTTTTTTTTTTAATCCATCAACCAAACAGACGCCTGGAGGATCTCATAATATTAAGATCCCACTAGTCAGAGCCTCAGACATAATCCAGACTCTTCTGTCCAACAGCTCCAAGTGTGCTGTAATGATCTGAGTCCAGACAGGTTAGGCAAGAGCAATCATGTGGTAATTCAGTATGAGGTTTCAAGTGTCTCAGCTACAGTATGTAGAAATGTTGAAACCCGCTATAAAATCTCAGGAGGTTCTGGTTTAGCAGCCCCCTTACAGGGTAATGTACTATTTTAAAGCTCCTCTGACCTCCTCTAAAGTTTCTCTTTTTGGCAGTTTAGTTTGATATCCCAGCATGTGAAAGAGTAGATTCACTGTGTCCCTATTTTTATTGGGAATTATTACTAAATGTCAAGACTGCTTGTTGCCAGCGAAGAGATAAATATACACCTACATTTTCAGCTACGGCTTTATATATCCATTCACTTTAAGTAGGTGACTGTACAAATGGATTATGTAGATGTATGTTTGGCAATGTAAAGCACCATGAAGGTGTAAACTACTCTGAAAAGCAAACAAACCAAATAGTGTAAAAGGCTTGGCACGAGCACATGAAAGGGCTGTGAAACTGGGAAAATTATCCAAAACTAGTAGCCTCATTGAAACCAATTACAGCTCCCCAGACACCACTGTCCTTTGTGCGTGCTCCTGACAACATCAAGACTAAGTCAGCCATCATATTATTCCTGTCCCCTCTGGAGTTTTATTGCCCAGCCAGGTCCCATGGCCCGTGTCAGGAGGCAACACCCCCAGCAGACTTTGGCCCTGCATGTGCGGGGGTCTGTCTGCATCCGCTCACAGTACTGGTCCCAGTTAGAGGGGAGAGGATGTGACTCACAGCTGCTGGTCTTGTTCTAGTGTCTGTTTAAGTGCTTTATTGCTGTGAGTGTTTATGCTTGCCTTTATATCACAAGCTGTTTTTGTTAAACAATTTAAGTGATAAAGACATCATTGCATTTTTCTAAGCAAACGCAATAAATCCTAGTCAGGCGTGCTGTTTCAGATCCCAAGATACATAAAAACAAACATATTAAAGCACAAGAGGCTTGTGCTTTTTAAGTTACTTTTAGTTATTTCAATTTTAGGTTCTTTTTAAACATGAAAAAAACTGGATTAGGTCTTTGTAATGTAGGTCATAGCGAGATGAGGAGGTGGTTTTTTCCTCTTCTGCTGAGCCCATCACAGTGTCCGGTGGGTCTGTTTTTCTAATCCCTCATCGTCTCTCTATTTGAAGCTATTGTTGTTTCCCTCAGAGCGAGCTTTACCCTCTCATTTCCTCCTCCTACAGATAAACAGGACAGGTATTTTGGGTTGCGGATGTGTGCAGGGGAGCCATTGTTTTCTTTAACTCCTATATGTCACTTCCTGCCCCTTGACCACAGAACGTGGCTTCCTGTCCCAGCCTGGTTGCCTCAGAGGTTCCTCCATCACCATCAGGAATGGCCCAGGACTTCACCGTATCCCTCAGCAACATCCAGGAGGTACGACACACAACCTCCAGCTATGGAGCTGGACTTGGACTTTGTCCAAAATGCGTGTTGTGAAAATGATTGGAATAAAACAGGAGCATATGGCGTGTTTGCTTCAAGCTGAGTTAAACACAGATGGATATTTGTGTGCTGTGATTTGGGTCAATGAATGAGCAAAACCTGAGTTTGGGTGATCTCCATGTTGTTAGACAGATATGAAAGTGAAGAATGAGCGAGTATCTTTATGCTTATGTTGCTCACTGCTCAGCTGTCTGGGCGCACCATGCATCGGGTATCTCACTGTGACTAGCTGTGTTGTGCCTTCGTCAGCACAGTGTACAATGTGCAGTCGGTCTGAGGAAGCACACGCGGCAGGAGCTTTATTTCACTCGTGTTCATTTTAAATTCGACTGGTCCTTCCTGATCAGTTTTTTTAACTCCTATTCTCATCCTTAATCCACACTGAGTGAGTCAGACGCTGATCCTGCATCACTGATAAGAACACGACTGGGATCTTCTAAAAATTCCAGTGCTGACTAGTTGCCAGGCGTGGTCAGTCACACGCCTAACCCTGGCTGGCCTTTCGAGCCCTCTCCTGGTGTGTTGCTATGGTGACAGACATTGAGTCACACACACACACTTCCTCAGGGCAGCCTGGATGTGATTGGCTATTCATACTACTCTTTATTATGAAAGTTTATATAAAATGATGTTGTTTGAATAATGTCTTCATCTTGTCGGCAAGTCAATCCAGCAGGAAATGTGGTGCCACTCATGTTTGTGCTCTCAAATAAGCAATGCCTCACTCAGACCCTTGTGGAATTTGTGGTGAATTTTGGTTTTGTTCTCACACTTTTTTTTTGACAAACCTAAAATAAACTATTTAGACTTAACTGTGATAAACAGTCATACCAAAACGTTTAGCAACAGGCAGAGGCTTGCAAGTTTGTCTTCCAGTATCTATTAGTTCTCAGTCTGAACACAAGTCCAGGGAACATTTCAAAGTGTGGCATGTTGGGGTTTTTCTGGGGAAAAGAACCTGCCAGATGTAAAAAAAAATCAAGCTTCTCTGGTGTCAAAAAGCGCCGAGAAATAGCAAAGTGTGGAGAGGGCGATCAAAGTAGACCAATTTAAGCCGGCTGGATTCACAGACAAATGATTTCTTCCTCTTTAAGTGCTTATCCTTTACTGCTCTTACCTGCTATCTGAACTTCTTTATGGTCTTACCTTCACATATCTTGGCTCAGTTAAACTCGGGGCACTCTTTTCATGAAGAATGAATTCATATTCATTACTCTGGCTCCCTGATGACTTGCCGAGGTGTGGGAGTCCAGATGTTTATGAATATGAATTTTCAATGGATTGCATCTTTTCCTGGCAGGGACAATTATTGTGGGTTATTTCAGTTTCCTGGTACTCTTTCGAAGCTGTCAATTGTTACCAGACATGTCTGAGAGAGCATTTCTTTGCAGAAGCTTTCTCCGATTCTCTCATTTTCAGTACTAAAGCAGTGATTATCTCGTTCTGAGAACGGCATAATTTCACAGTTTGCTTGGTTGTTATTGTTGAAATACTTTATATTGTTTAAAATATGAGCTTTGCATGACAGGGGGAGGAGCTGGAGTGTGACTTTGGGACAGAGCAGCGATATGAGGCCACATGGCTGAACAGCTCGACTGTCAAGTGCAGTGGAGTAACAGTAAGTATAGACATTGACCTACCAGAAATAACTAGTAAATCTGAATAAAGGTCAGTTAAGCTCTAGTTAAGTTACTGTGCATTTACTGCTTCAGTGTGCTCATTATTGTTAGGTTTAAGCCTTGTTTGTAAGTTGTTTTTATTGCAATTATTTTAAGTTGACTAAGAACCCATAATTATCTAGAGCAACAGCAAGAGGGAGTAAATGCGTGTGGAGGCAAAATGACATACACACATTCACAGCACAACCTGTTTCACTGTTGCCCCCTACCTTTCCGTCCATGTAGCTGTCCACCAATCAGAGGAGTCAGGTTTACCACCTCAACCTGAGGAGGACAGGATATTTTAGTGGACCGAGGGAGGATATTTTTGTCGACAGCCCTCAGCCCATGAGAGGTAAGACATTGCACTCGTGGTTGTGTAGACATGTAAAAATAAAAAACACACAAAAGAAAACTACCATTGCCATCTGCTCCGCTTCAGCTGTTTGCTCAGTTCCCCTGTATTTTCAGCGTAATTAGACACTCGCAAAAACAAGAAAAAAATCTGACACTGTTGATCCCAGAATGCATTTCACCTGTGCGCGAATGTTTTTCTGATGAGATTGGTGGATTTAATTAAACCTGGAGAAAAATAAAGAATCGCTTACAGGGACAAACAGTGTTAGACTACCTTTCACTTGCAATAATAGTAGTTGGTGTATTACAACACATAATTTGCCAACAACTAGTAATTTACCATAATATTATATTCTGCTACCGTCTAATTACACATAATGATTATAGAACATAGGGAGCTGCAATTAAAGGTGTTATCAATGCCTCTTACGAACCATGTCCGTATGTATTGTTGCAAATACAATTTGAGCTCCATGACAACAGTGAGATGATGAAAAGTGACGTGCATGTTGTTGAACTTGGCATGTTGTCTATAGTGCAGCTACAAGCCAATCATTGCCTATCCCAGTCCCAGATGTGCTGTTCACAGTCCATGTGTCTACCATGTGAACAACAGCCCTGGGCCGCTGCCAGACACTCTGCACTGTTAACGGACATGACGGCCGCTTCATAACATGCAGAGTCATCGCATTTTAAAAAGACACACACTTTTATCACACTCGTGCAGGCACATACACACTGTGATATGCACGCACAGATGCACATGCAGTGATACAAATGGGACTTCTCACTGGGAGGCACATTGGAACATGAACATTATCATCTGTTTCTCGCTGGCTTTGTTCTCTCTCTCTTTTTTCCTGATTTATTTTTACAGCCGTGTATCATCCTACAAATGCTTATGCTGTTTATTTAAAGCATGCAGCCCATATGGTTCATATAAGCTATAAAGTAAAATAAGGATTCTACAGTGTCTTAAGTTAACCAGACAAGGCAAACACAGTTCAGTAATGCTGTGTTACAAAAATAATTGCCCCTCTGTCTTTCCCCCTACCTCCCATCTCCCTCTAGTGGAGGTGTACAACTGTAAAGTGGGTAGTTCGGACT
The DNA here is from genome assembly GCA_008360985.2 of Macquaria ambigua. Classification (NCBI taxonomy): domain Eukaryota; kingdom Metazoa; phylum Chordata; class Actinopteri; order Centrarchiformes; family Percichthyidae; genus Macquaria; species Macquaria ambigua. The sequence continues at coordinate 75,690 of VMKM01001494.1, read as the reverse complement.
GTTCCCAGTGCTGGGGCCGGGAGGATCAGGGCCACCTCTGTGGCTGGTGTGAAAACAGCTGTAGGCCGAGGGATGACTGCCAGCCAATCAGGGATCAATGTCCGGCTCCTGAGATCCACAAGGTATGATCACAAGTTAAAAATGCTACAAATGTTTGCATTCATCCTCCTGCACTCCCCCACCTCCGTTCTGTAGCCTCCAGGCTCTGTTTTCGGGCCATAAAATGGTGAATCATGGGGTCACTCACGCAGTGCGGTGCCCCCATGCCCTGTCTGTCCACTGTCAGCTGCTGAGGGAGCGTTTGAATAGAGTCTCATTAAAGCAGTTCACTCAGTAATAACACAAACACTCACTTAGCCACAGCCCGCAGGGGACACAGAGGAGTCGACCTGCAATCACTCAGGAGGGCATGGGAACACCTTCTGCCCTGTGTAACTACAGTGTGTGTGTAAACTGTGTGGTTGGTGTACGAAAGCTTAATGTGTAGGAATCTTTGTGTAGAAAACCCCAGGAACTAAAAGAAAGCAAACAAGAACTTTTAGATTTGTGGCCACAAAAAGAGCAAAACCACACTGGTAAAAAGGAACTAAGGAGCGTTTATCTTACACAGGATCTGACTGCGGTCACGTGAAAAATGGTCATCGTGATTATCGGCAGGGCCTTTCTTTAAACTGTTTATGGAGCTCATTTGCATGATCGTATTCATGTGTTTGTCCAACTGTAATGGGAGCGTGTTTAGAGCCATCCTCCAAGCCTTTTCTGCCGCTACCGAGCGTTATATCAGCACAGCCACGGTAGGCGGGCATGGGAAGCACGGCTCACATGAGACCCAGTCGGCCTGAACTTCCTGTAGATAAAACCTGGTCGGCCCAGGAGAATAAGCAAGCAGAACAAAGCAGGCAGACACACTCACACTCACTAACACACAGACACACACACACACAGGCCCACAATATGTCACACAAATAGGCCATATTGAAGCATTCACGATTATCCCTCATTCTTTGTAGCTGTCAGCGTACTGTGACTAACAGGATGCTCTGTGAGAGTCTAACTTATGTGGACTTCTTACGTGACTGAAGTTAGCTGGGCTGAGATGCCGTATGCGTGGGTAGGCCATTGTTGCAATACTCTCTCTCTCTCTCTCTCTCTCACTCACACACACACACACACACACTCCCACTGGCTCTCTCAGGAGAGCGGGTTGCAGAAATGTACTGGCGCTGTGGTTATGCGGGGTGTGTGATGCAATGCTTTGGCGGCCATGTTTTCCCAGAGAATCCACAGGGGTTTGAGCTGAAGTAGTACTCCGGCTTACAGAGGAAAAGATCAGCTCTCCCTAAACATTCACGCACACGCATACCGCAGCAGCTCTCTGTTATATAGTCCTAGTGACTGCGTGTACAGCTGAGATAATGAAATGTGTTTTTTTTTTGCTCTGCTTTGTCACATGCACTCTCTATCACAATATACTAGCACCAAAATATCAATAATATGCAGGAGGATTTCATTATTCCCTAAACTTTGCCACACACCACCTAATTGTGAAAAATGCTCTCCATTCAATGCAGTGACGTAAGACAATGGAGACATTTATTATCTCTGCAGGCCCTTTATTCTCATGTCATGTGTGGGCTAGTCCAGTGTTTAAAAAAAAAATAAAGAAAAAAAAACGTTGATTAGAGGTACTTCAGCGTCCAAAACAGGAACTGCCAAACATAGTTTATCCACGACATGAAAAGAAAGAGAGAACAGGGGAATCTGGGTGAGACACAAATGGTTTGCGAGAGAGGATGGAGAGCTATTTGGACGGAGAAAGGGTGGAGAAGGGTACAGTATAGTGAGAAGCCTTTTCCTGTTTTTGTCCTCACGTCCTCTGTGATTAGTGTGATGCAGAGGAACTGGAGTGAGGAGAGGAAGATGAAAGCTCTGGCCTCAAAGCGATCTATTCGGAACAAAAAATAACACAGAGAAAACATATGGATTTTATCAGTTAGGTAGTTTATCTGGTGCAGGTTGCATGTCTGCATGTGCAATACATTGTGAATATTCTTGATTTGAATACGAGGATGTGGAATAATTTAGTCCTCAGATGCATTTAATAGCTCCAACATTCCTTGTGGAGGTTTTTTTTTCGCAGAGACACATTCACACCGTGTGATCTCCCTGGAGGCCTGGCAGAGTTTGTGTTGTAAATCAAGACTCACAGATTTGTAAGAGGTGTAAATGAACAGCATGCCAGCTGATGTTGATGTCAATGCTCAACGACACCACAGAGACACAATAGGTGCTATAAGACGCATAGTGATAATAAATAACTTTTACTGAGGGTGGGGGCTTTTTGGTGTTTGTCCGCCATGCTACAGCATGTGTTCATACGTGTTTGTACATTACATGTATATGAAAGAATGTGGATATGTGTTTTTGTCAAAGGAAGTATATATATGTGGCGTAGGTAGGCACAGGGTGGTCACAGACATCCAAATATATCCAAAAGCTTAATATAACCACAAAAACATTTGCATCATTTCCTGTGGTGTAGATCCCACAGAAATACTGTAAGTAATGGGTTGGTTTCCAACAGTTTGTTTTCACACGATATTAAAAGTAAAACACTCTTTCTTTACTTAACTGCCTCCCCCTTTTAGCTGGGAAATATGTGGTTTATTTATCTGCGCTGTCACTCTTGCGAGCTCCAAATTATGTGAATGCAGAGCCAAACCTTGTCCTCTCACCTAGACCAAACAGAAGTGTTGTTTTCATTCTTAAGCTCAGTTTCTGATAGAGCCGGAGCCAGGCTAATAACAAAGAGGGGTCACGCTGACCTCGGCTCAGCCAGGGGGGGTCATTCAGAAAAGCATGCATGCTGCTGGGCTAGCTATGCTACAGTGGCAAGATGATGGTAGATTGCTTCTGTCTGGGCGTCGGAGATGCTATCTCTAAAGCTGTGTTTCCGTGGTGATTGGGGAGGTGACGGTCCTCTCCTTTCTTTCCGCGGCTCCTGAGTAGGAAAGTTAAGAGACCAAAGGCGAGGGCTGAAATGATGCGTGAGAGTATGCCCCTGAACAACAGCAGAAATAGGACTAAGGAATTTGACAGAGCAGACACAGGAAAACAGATGAAAGGGAATAGCACTGTGCATTAATTCCCCTCTTGAGGCTTTTCTCTCTCACCACCCCCATCAGCATTCACTCTTCTCTCGACACTCAGTTCCCTAAATTGCCTCCCCACTCATCCACCTTTCTGCTGTGCTCTCCACCTCGTCTCTCCAGCCCTCTCTCTCTCACTCTGTCTGTCTCTTGTGGGATGTGAAGGGGGCTCTTAGGCTGCTCTTTATTTGCATGTGCTGTAGAGGATTAGAGGCTGAAGAGTCTCAGACTGGCACAGTTAAGAGTCTGCTTTGTGTGTGTGTATATACCTAAACCGTGTGTCTATTCTGTTAGATCTCGGTCTTCAGCAGAAGAACACTTAAAAGGGCCACTTGTCCTCTCTGCGTGCCACGCTCCATGTCAGCATCAGAGACAGCATCTCCATTCTCTTAATTCTCGGTCATGTTCATTATCACCCGTCATTAGTGGAACATTTTTAGGGAGGTAATCTACTTATGAGCTCTAATTTGTTGTGCATATTACAGGGTTTTCACATGCTTTTCTTTCTCCCTGTTCATTACATCATTCTGGCTTTGTCAGATCGTCCCCCTGAGGGGTCCAGTGGAAGGAGGCACCCTGCTGACAGTACAGGGCAGGAACCTGGGCCGGAGGGCTGCAGCTGTAAAGGTCTCTATTGGAGATGTGCCGTGTATTGTCCTGCCTGACCTCTACACTGTCTCTGTAGAGTAAGTACTATAACATATGGCTGAATTATGATTCACAAATTTGCACGTATAGGTTTATGTCAGCTGTTCCCGAAGTGTTTGTTGAAGCATAGCAGTACCATTACCTTATACTTATTTAATTTCGTTTTACATCATCTACATTGTCAAAATGACAAGATGGAAGAAATAAGAGTATGTCCTATACATCAATGTCATTTGTATTTAAAACCCTGCTAAAATATGCAGTTATGCTGCAGCTAGGACTGGTGAGATGATAACTAACAATTACCTGTTGTCATGGTAACCTGATATGCTTTCAGGCAGGTGAGTGGCCAGGTGGACGGCAGGCATAAATAGAGACTATCAGAACAAGTGATGAAAAGATTTGTCACGGTTAATAAACCTTTTAAGAAACCCTGACATGTAGATCTCAGCCCTGAGCACAATGTGAAACCAGACCTGAACCTGTGAAAATAAAACTCAGATCAGACATTAAATAGAGAGCTACCTGAGTTATTACATTTAATGGATAGCGGAAGCTAGCTGTCCCTCACTGGAAGGCCTTACCTGCATGGAAAAGCATGAAAAAAATCAAGGGGCTCCATGCGTTAAAGTTTGGGAACTACTGTGCGGTGTGAGAGGTGTCATTGGTATATTACAATCCAGGCAACAAATAAATCAGACAGAATTGCAAATGTTATGTTAATGATCCCAGGATCACCCTGAAACAAATATCCAAAGGGTAAAAGTGGTAAGTAATCTGTTACTTAGAGTACTAGAAGGGAATTAAAAGCAGCTCATGTGAGCCAATGATACTTCTCAGTTTGTAATTGAGAAGCTTTTATTTAAAGAAAACCCCACATGAACCACCTTTAAATAAGTTACCAAACTTCCTCTCACAAATCACCATCATAGATCGTTAGCAGAATCCGCCTCTTACATGTCCACCAAAATACAACGCCAGCCATCGCAGCATGGTTTAGTTTGCATGTATTCATGAGTTTAATTTTCACAAATATTATTATGCAGCACACTTCTCATTTTAAATGACTCCATCGCCATCCCTCCGTAGCTCAGGGACCATCACACTGTCACCATGGAGACAGCAGGACCCCGCTTTGACACCTGCATAACAGAGCTCAGTGGAAGTCAGTAACTCTACAGTTACATCCAAACTTCCATTCAGTATCTGTAATGTTCCTTGAATGGAACTGTTTATCTGGTCTTGCTCCACTGAAGCCAATCATTGTATTAAGACCAATTGGAGGGTGACCTGCAGGTCTTACCTGTCACTCCGGCTGCCTGACACATTCCCCGAAACCGCACATGTCGAAAACAGCGAATCGCGTTTCAGTCCTGGGGTGTTCTCATCTCGTGTTGTCATTCCTCATTGGCTCCTGAGGCTGGTTGTTATGACAGCAGAGCATATCCTCGTTGCTGGAAGTGGCACTGACAAATCATAACACGTCAGTGCATCTGACAATGTCAGCACATTTGACTTGCACAAACACACACACACACACATGCACGGATACACATAAATCTTTATATTCCTACCCTTGAGGGGACCTCCCATTGATTAGATTTGATCCTATCTCATCACCTTAACTTAAACCCTTTACATTCAACATTTAATTTAACATTTAATCTCACTCATTATAAAAATTAAACCTACTCATACCACATCACTAAAGCCACTTGAAGATGCAAGGACTGTATAAAATAACCCTGTTTCACAAAAATATCCTCATTCAGAAGATCTAAATTCAAACTGGCTCTTGCAGAAATGCCACACACATACACATACACACACACACACACACACACTCACCAGCACACACACACCTGCACATGTGACCTCATTTACCATGGCTGTTGAGACAGGTGTCTGCTCGTGTGCTGAGAGGTGAAAGTTCACATCTGTGTGCCAAAAGGAAAATGTGCAGCACTGGAGAGACTGCGCTCCACTCACTCGGTGTCAGCATTTTAATTAATGGCACAGTCCGTCTGGGCACACCTCATTTACTGGAGTACTTCTCTGAATATTTGGCTCAGATCCTCCACGCTGCCCTCTCTCATCATTTTAATATGGGCCTTGAGTGGCCTTCGCCCTGTCCATTCAGCTGCAACGCCGACACTCACGTCCAAACACACACAGGCTTGATTGTTGATCATCTTCATCAGCCACTCAAGGGAAATGATCAGAGTCATCTTCAAAACCAGCCAAAATATCACCCTCTGAAACCCATGATATCTCCACAGTGGGGCGGTGCAGGAATGTGGAGCAGAGGTCAGTCAAGACTCTGGCTGCTCTATGTCCTTTGACTGGGATCACACTGCATCAACATCACTCAGCTCACACACACACACACACACACACACACATACACCAGGGTATCTGCAGGTCTGCAAAAGTCTTAAAAAACATGGAATTCAGTGTCCTCAAAAAAGGCCTAAGAATGTATTAAAAAGTCTTACATTTGACTAACAAAAGACTTTCTGTATGTTTTTGTATCTGATAGCAGGCTGTTGGGAGACGTCACACACAAGAGGCTGTACAAAAAAAAACAATTATCTCATATGGGATTTTTGTTATACACTACAGGTAGAGCTGCAGCGACTAGTTGATCGACAGAAAATGAATTGGCTTCTATTTTGATAGTTGATTAAGCATTTTAGGCAACTATTTTCTGGTTTCAGCTTCTCCAGTGTGAGTATTTTCTGCTTTTCTCTGTTTTATATGATTGCAAAGTGAATATCGTTTGGTTTTGGACTGTTGGTCAGACAAAGCAAGACATCTGAAGACGTCAACTTGGACTTCGGTTTTCTGACATTTCATAGATCAAACTATTAATCAGGAATATATATGTCAGAATAATCAATAATGAATACAGTCGTTAGTTGCAGCCCTAACTGCAGGGACGTACTGAAAAAAGGTTATATAATGATAAATAACTCTAAGGCCATATTGTCCCTACTGGGTTTCCATCATACTTTCCTACTTTGGCAGGTATGATCACAAACGGGTATTAAACTGCATTCTATGTGGCATTAAAAGGGTCTTAAAAAGTCTTAAATTTAACTTGGAAAACCCTGCAGAAACACACCCTGTGTATGTGTACTGCTACAGGCTGACTTCATCATACCTTCCATCTGCTGATAAGCCTTTGTCTGTACTCTTCAAGAAATATTGGTTTTATGTTTGTCTTTTTTGCACACAATAATCCTCAACCATTATGGTTCAATAGCAGATAATCATATAATGTGATGTGTTGTGATAACAGTTTGATTCTTAGCCTGAATCCAGTTAGGCCTGAAGCAACCCTACAGCTTCAGGCTGATCCAGTCTCCAATTTCTATAATTTCAATAGTTCCCTCAGGCTTCAATCTGTGAATAGTCATGTTTCATTTTTTTTCTTTCCTCCTTAAATCAGAGCATGTGAAATGATGCATTTTCTTCAAACAGGTGCGCTCCTGCCCTCATGACACATAACTGACAGGAGTGTAATTTGAGTGTAACGACATTCTTTACCCGATGCTCCTGTAATTAATGAGCAGAAATGTAGACCCTGTTATCAACAGATGGCTGATACTGCAGGTTATTTTAGAATATTCTCAACAGTTATTCAGGCTTATAAAGAAAACCTATGTTTTAATTGGGCTCATTAAATGCTGCAGTGGTTCAGGTTTGGGTTTGGTTAAAACAGAGAATTAATTTGAGCAGTATAAGGCCTGACATTTAAAAACTCAGATACAGCTTTCTCCCTGGTCTCAGACCCGACAGCCTGACCCCAGCCAAGCCCAAATCTGTCCAGCCCTGCCTCATGTTACCGTATGTCCTGCCAGGTCCTCCTACATAAAACACAGCTCCTCCGCTTATGTAAATTCTCCACAATTCCTCCGTCAATCATCTGATCACTTGCTGAGAATTTCTAACCACTGTAGCACCAGGCACCTGACTAAATAAACCGACAGGGTGTCAAGCTGGAGGGGGATCATGTGAGGTGATAAAGGTTGTGTTACCCCCCAGTACATTTATCCCAGCGAGGTCCCAGAACAGTAGATCCCTGTGCCTCGGTACACCACCGTGTCATTAATACAAGACGTCCCTGTAGAGCGCGCGCTGATGACACAAGGCTTAATCACAGCCAGGAGGCAAGAGAACAAGCCTCAGCAGCCCCTTAATCTCCTCTGTGGTTAGACACATCTGGTCTGAGGTGCTTTGAACTTTACATCTCATGATATCAGAAACTGTATCTTAAGGCTTTATTGGATTCCATATGTAAATGCAATATGGTTTGATGAATTAGTTCATAACCACCATTCTCCAAGATTAATTATGTGTCTTTGTTTAGCAGTCATGATCAAGATCTCTTTCTTCATCTTTATATTGGTTCCCCTCACGTGCAATTTGAGTTGAGCAATTCCTTTTTTTTTTTCAAATTAGTTTCTTAAATTAAAATTATAAGCTGCTTTTTTTTTGTGTTCTTATCCATTATCATTGTTTCTTTTTATTAACTGATCTCTGATTATGCTGTTTTGAAAACCAAACAAGGAGGTCACACTCTTTTTAAATTCCCCAGGCTGGTGTGTGTCACTGGGCAGTCTGCACATGACAGGACCGATATTGTCCAAGTGGATGTGGATCAGAGTGGGATGGGGATGTCAAAGGAGACCTTCTCATACTTAGTGAGTATTCTCCAGACATCTACCCTCCTACTGATCTTTGCTTTCTATTCTATCTGTCTCTCCCTCCACATTCTTCTTCTTCTTCTTCTTTTACGCTCTCTTGTTCCTTGTTCCCCACTGGGAAAGCCTTCCCAAGTGTGTCAGTTGAGTGTTAACAGATGTGTTTTATGGTTCTGAGGAATGTGTGTGGGAATCTTCAAACGTTCATCTGAGCTGCAACTAAGCACCATTGTCATTCTGCACTTGCTGCCAGCAAAAACAAATATGGCGATTGTTGGAATGTCCCTTTGCTCTGAATTCATCACTGGTCGAGGCCAGCTAGCCAGCATTGTGTTAATGGACCACGACCCACACAGTTTCCCATTGGATTTAGAGTATTCATCCAGTGGAAATACCCATGTAAGCCCTTTATGTCTTTTTGTTTATAGAAAAAGAGTTTTTCATAATTGAATGCTGGAACAGTCTATCATTTCAGCGGCTTCTAAGAGCGGCTCTGTCTGTGAGTCATCCCACAGATCTCGAAGCCCTTCTTGGTACATGAGGATGAGGAAAATCCAGAACAACAAACACTACGCCATGCTGTTGTGGGAACTCCTCTCTGGCTTTCTTATCCAACTCTGAGATGCTCAGTGTGAGAGGGTTTTTTTACTGCAGGGTGTTGAGGGGAAGATGTGGGAGAAAGGGAAAACTGTTTTGGAGACAGGATATGCGCCTCTACTGCATCTCCTTCCTCAAACCTTTAGACGGAAACATCTGCCTCCTTACGCCCACTCTGACACACAAACACACAATAGGTCTCCTCCATCCGTGCACACTGAGGAAGTGAATCCTGTCAGTGAGGATAAGAGGTTTCCCCTGGAGGTAAGGTTCATGGCAGGGATAGAAAGTTCGGGAAGAGCAGGAATGCTGATGCTGGTAGCTGCAGAGCTGGACAGGGATATTCATCTTCGCCTGAGGAGTGTGCGTGTGGGCATGTGTATGTGTTTGCATGTACATATATGACTGTGTGTACATGCAGTTTTTCATGTGTATGCGTGAACATTATTGCTTCTTACCCGCAGTATAGCTGTCCTGCAAGCTTGGGCCCAAAGGCCTGTTGGCTTCAGCAGCGCTTTAACATCCTGCAGCATGGGCTGTCTTTACAGTTTTCTTCACTAATTTAGTGTTGTAGTCAGCAGCTGTCTCAGCCAATCTGTAGAGACAAGATATTTGAACCTCAAAGGATGAGGAAAGATTTTATTTGGTGTCAGGAAAAGCAACATAGAGCACAAAACACAGTTTGAGTAGGCCTGTCTTTTCCAGTGACAGAAGCTGTCAGATAACTAGTGATGAAATGTGATGTTTTGTTAGTCATGTGCTGTATCTCTCGTCTGTATTTAGGTCCCAAAGCTGCTGTCCATGGAGCCGAGGAAGGGCTCTCGTGCTGGAGGAACCAGAGTGTCCATCAGGGGGGAACACCTGGACATTGGCTCTCAGGTCAGAGTCATGGTCAACAACACGCTGGAATGTATCATCACAGAGTGAGTACTGCTTATTTTAAATTGCTTGTAGCCAGAGTCGTTTTTAAGTCCAGGTCAAGTCTCAAGTCTGTCAGAGCAGCAAATCTTAATGTCTCTTAATGCTGACCGTTTAATGACACATCTGAAGGTGCATTCCTTGTATCAATAGTTTCTTGTTTTTACATAGCTGACACCAAGTGCTATATATGCGTAGACCTAATTATTAAATATTCAACCTGTGTGGCTATTCACGGCTTGCATGAAGCTGTCTTTTCTGGGGGGAGGGATTTTACCACGTCAGAGAGTTTGAACGTTTTTTGCTTTCAAATCTCAAATAAGTAAAGTCTCACCTCAGTTAAACTTAAGTTAAGCCTCAAGTCCTCAGTTTTTATTACTTAAGTGTCAGCAGCTCTTCGTGTAGCTATCGTGATGTGTATTTCAAAAGAGTGCTTGTATTAAAATCTGCCAAACTGCAATAAACATAACTTGGATTCTAAGTGGAAACGTTTTGGGGTTTGAACACTTGTAGGCATCACAAGATGTGCGGTTACGATGTTTACCTCATTTTCTAGGAAAACAGATGAAACCATTGAGTGCACCATGCCTCCAGCCTTACAGGCACACACTGACTCAGTGGCAGTGTGCGTGGAGTTTGAAAACCTTCCCTGTCAAAGTGCCGAGCTCAGTGCCACCTACACCTACAAGAAGAACCCCACCATCAGCTTCATCCACCCCAGAAAGAGCTACCTCAGGTAGGTAGACTGCTCCACACGCACCGTAAGCATTAAAACCAAAATGTCTTAAACATCTCAGGCTGGATGACTCTGCGCTTCCCCTCCCAGAGTCGCTGACATAAGTCGTTATTGTAATGTCATCCTGATGTGCATTATTTCTCCCTATTGTGTTCTAAATAGCACAGCATGTGTGAGACAGGGTAGCGGCATGTCTTTGATGACATGTGTGCGGAGTTTCACTGCAGTCAAACTGTTTTGCATTATTATCTGGTCCCCTGTTTCTCTCTTATTGTGGTGCAGTGTCCCAAAGTATTTGCATCCCAGTATGAATTTGGCACATTTTTGTCATGGCTGAGATGTGACTCGCTGTCTGTGTCTGTGTGTGTGTCACAGTGGTGGCAGGACCATCACAGTGACAGGCCAGGGTTTTGATCTGGTGCAGAGCGTCATCATGCAGGTGCTGGGAATTGGACAAACAGTGAGTAATCCTTTTTCACCTTTTTTTTAAGGTTTTTAATGTGTCATGAAGTCATCACACTTCTACCAACATAAAATGCTTACAGGACTAGTTTGACATTTTGGGAATCACGCTTAGTTGCTTTGTAGCAGAGAGTTAGATGAGATGATCGATACCACGCTAATATCTGTTGGTTAAATATGAAGCTACAGCCAGCAGCTGGTTAGCTTAGCTTAGCACAAAGACTGGAAATAGGGGGAAACAGTTAGCCTGAATTTGTCTAAAGGAAATAAAGCTAAATAAAGGTAACCAAAGTGTCAGGAAGTCACTGCACCCAGCAAAAAATTTCCTTGCAAATAACCCCCCCATAAAACTACAAATTGTAGTTTTTACACATTTTGTATGAACTTAACAAATTATATATAACATGTTAACAGTAGTTAGTGAGCTGTATGTTGCTGGTAGGCAGATCTTTTACCTTTGGTATGAATCTTCTCATCTAACTCTCGCCAAGAACGCAAATAAGCGTATTTCCCAAAATGTCAAACTATTCCTTTAAGAAAGATACACACCTTGACAGTTTAAAGTGAATTATGTTGCAGGTAGATCATGTCATTAACCATCTGATAGGTGAATGGAAAATGCATTTTAAGCTACCTTGTCCTCTCTGGTCCTTCTTCAGCACTGCACAGTTGTCTCCCCCTCCATTATCACCTGCCCATCCCATGCGTCCAGCCAGTCCCAGCAGACCTCGGTGCAGTTCCTCCTGAACGGAGTCCTCTACACGGGTGACAGCCCCTCCTCCTTTGACAGCGAGGAAGAGGAAGAGGAGGGGGAGCCTCATAAAGCACACTTCCTGTTGGAGTACGTGGAGGACCCTCAGTTCTTCACTGCCAACAAGGAGAAGCTGATTAAACACCATCCAGGGGAGCCACTAACACTCATCATTAATGTGAGTGATACTGCTGAGACAGGAAGTTCAGATTCATGCTTCGCTGTTATGTTGTCAAGTCAAACATGTTCATGTAATTGAATGGGTATAGGACGCTGTTTTATTGATTACATCACTATACATTGTATGGTTGGTAAAAGCAGTAGTTATGATAGGAAGCTGATCTGTTTGATCAGATTCAACACAATTGGGCAGCAATAGTTTGCAATAGCACTAGTTGTATAATAAATGAATCAAAAGTTCAATCTGCATGTCAAATCTGAATCATTTTGAATTACTTAACTATTTAGGTAAGCTTTGAACAATTTAAAGTAATAGACATTACAAATAAACTAATATTTAACAAATACACTCAAAAGTTGATAGTCTATAATTTAAATTATTAATTGTTTCCAGATCCAAAAATGGAGCATAACCCGACCTGAAAGCACAAATAAACACAATTCTTTTTACAAGAAAACAAGACATTTACAGCTGCACACTAGCAGCTTTCTGTAGCCCACTTTGGCACAGCGGTGCCTTGAGCTGAATGCTAACATCAGCATGCTAACATGCTCACAATGACAATGCTGATGTTTAGCAGGTAATGTTTAGCATGTTCGCCATCCTAGCTTGGCGTATTAGCATGCTAACATTTGCTAACTTGCACTAAACACAAAGTACAGTTGAGGCTCATTAGTTTTGCAGGTATTTGGTCACAAACCAAAGTATTGGACCTGATGATGGCGCTAGATAAAAAATCAAGGGATCACCAAAGTGATTACAATTGATCCTGAGGGGAACATGAATGTCTGCACCAAATATCATGGCAATCCATCCAATAGTTGTTGAGACATTTTACTAAAAACAAAAATGTTGACGCTAGATGATGATGCAGGGGATCACCAAACGAGGATACATCCTCTGGGGACCATGAGTGCCTGTACAATGTCTGAACAACTGTCCAATAGTTGTTGAGCTATTTGAGACTGGAGAGCGGAAAGAGGTGGACAAACCAACCGACACTGCCATCCCTAGAGCCACAATCTGACAAAAACACTGACAAGCCTACATTTAATGTTGTTTGTGAGAAAAACAGTCAAACTTAAAGTTACTATCAGCAGAAAACACTTGCTATTTCGGCCATATTCAAATTCTACATAAAGGTTGCTTGTTTCTCGGCTTCAAAAGCACCACTGCTGTAAACTGACTGCCCCCACTGTGAACAGCAGACAAGGCTGCACGTTCCTTTATTCATATTCACATAAACCAAAGGTGCATAAAACACATCAAAGGCCTCTGTGCGCTGAAACATGTTAATTTCTGTCGGGGGTCTGAGGGGGGAAGGGCGCAGTGGCAGCTCAGTGGGAGGTCCCATGTTCCTGTGGCCTGGCTGATCTAAGCACCTGTCTGCATGGATTCATCACCCTAAAGGGCTGCCGGTGACACCGTACGACATGGCACATGCTAACAGCACAGACAGGGAAGTTTGAACATGATGCAGCTTCCTCTTGATGTGTTTGTGTGTGTGTGTGTGTGTGTGTGTGTGTCAGGATGAGGACCCTGCAGGAATCGCTGCCTCAGCCTGTCTACACGGGCGACTCGTCGTCTGTTGTTTCCTGTTTTCTTTAGGAAAGGTGGATTCCACTTGTGGTGGACCTGAAGGGGGGGGAGAGAGGCTGGAGAGAGAATGTGTGTGTTTGTTTAATAGGGAGCTTGTTAGTCAGCCAGATCCTATATTAAGGACCTGAGCTGGAATGTGGGTGGGTTTTGTTTGCTTTCATCCTGTTTTGGCCTCTAGAATCCATTGTTTTGGTCCGATGAGTTTAAGTGTGAAAATGTTGTGTTGAATATGGAGGTTATATAGTATATTTTACAATATGCTCAAACATATTTTCCATGATATTTTGATGCTCTTGGTGTCTGTATGTGTGTACAACGAATGTGTGTGTGTGTGTGCGTGTGTGTGTGTGTGTGTGTGTGTGTTGGGTTAGGAAGCATTTGTTGACAGAGACCCAGGGGGTGGCATCCTGCAGTAGGGACAGACAGGGCCCTAAGGGTGTAATCAAAGCAAGGAAGCACACTGGGGATAAACACACACACACACACACACACACACACACACACCTACACACACACACACACTTCCTCGCTTGTCATTCTTATATTAAAGGGAAAGTGCAGTTTCATACAAACGGGGTCTTATTTTCATAGTTTTGGCCATCATTCCTATATATTAATAACAATATCATTCCAAGCTAATTGAAGATCTAGAAATGCTGTGACATTGCTAAAACGAAGTCACCTAGGTTAGCCAAACTTATTTAGAAGAGAAAACAAAGGGGAATCATCAAAATATTCAGTTTGAAACATCCATCAGAGTTTACAGACTGACTTCCTGGTTCGGTTCTACCTACATAAAACCTATATATTTACCCTAAATAAAGTGCTTTAGATATGTAGCTTGGATTGACACAGGACAGAGTTGGATTGATAAAAAATAGGGCAGAGCAGCTTATTCCAACGGGCTCCTGTAAAGGCCCTGAGAATGTTATTTTGGGCAGAGGCAGGGATGACTGTCAGCGGGTTTGTTTGTAGAAACTTCCCTGGCCATGTGAGACAGGCAGCGGGAATGTTTGCTGCTTTAAGCTGAACTCTAGCCCAAACTAGATGAGTTTTCTGCTGGCTTCCTCTGTGTGACAGCTGCGTGACAGGCGCTGGCTGTCACAGCTCGGTTTCTATGTGTGTGTATGCAAGAATGCATATGTGTCTACACGTATGTGTGGGTTAAAGCTGCAGCGGTCTTTATGAATGTTATCTGTGCCTGTTCAAACCAGGCCCCCCTGGTCTCTTACCAATGACCAGCTGACGGCTGTTTTTGTTCGTTTCTGGAGCAGAAAGGGCCGAGCGATCTGGAGCTGGTGCCGGAGGAATACTCTGTCATGATTGGCTCCTATCCCTGTAACATCAGCTTCCATAACGACCAGCTGTTCCACTGCACCATCAGCGGACTGCTGGGCTCCAACGAGAACGAGCTGCCTGTCACTGTAAGTACGCAAGCATGTAAAACACCACAGTAAAATACAAAAACACATACGACCTTGTGTTGAAAATATTGCTGGATAGACCCTGATAATTTAAGGATATCACCCATCTGTCACACAGTACTCAGGCAAAACATGTAGTCAGAATCCAGACCATCTGTGATGTTCATCGAAACAGATTTCATCTGTTTCGACGAACAGGTCCGTGCACAGCCACTGATATGTGCGTGTCTCTCCCCATGCATTATGAATGGTTTGTAGTCTCTGAGCATGCCACCATGAATCAGCAGTTAGTGGGGGTGGTGCCACAGCAGAATAGTGCAATGTTTAACACTTCCCCTTTATCTCCTTAATCCTTTATCAGTCCGTCAATCATCACCGACACAATCACCTATCACACAGATGCTATCTGCTCACAGCGAGACCCAAGTCTTTTTACCCAGCAATGATCTCATTCCTCGCTTGTGTTTTTGTTTCGTCTCCGAGTTCTCTCCATCACAATTAAAGGTCTTAATCAAGACGTGGTCGAGCCCTGCGCACTCCTGATAAAACCTGACACTCGCTTTCCTCTACCCACATTTCCCATCTCTTGTTGTCCATTCTGTTAAGAGGGGAAAGCATTCATCTATATTTAAATATGAGCCAGACTGTGAGTGGTGTGCTGGAATAGCTCAGAAACATATGTTAGTGTGTCTCTGTCAGTCAATTGATGTCTACTGTAAGAACCATTTCCACACTTTGACAGAAATAGAAGGAAAGCTCTTTTATTTCTCTCTCTCTTTCTTTCTCTCTCTCTCTCTCTCTCTCTCTCTCCTTGTGTACCTGTGGCTCGCTCTCGCACCCACCCGCCCCCCTCTGTCTCTCAGGATGTCTGTGAATAAACACAGGCAATTAGCAAAGCCATAAAGGCAGGGCAAGGGTCAGATGAGATGTCATAACACAAATGGGTGGGCTGCCCGCGCATGAGCAGTGAGGATGATTAGTGTGCACATTCAACAGGAGCATAAACAGGGCTCATGTAGATTTTCCTTTGTGTGGGTGCATTTGAATAAATGCATACATGTTGGGCTATTATAGCTTATGGCCATTTGTGTTTCTTCACTTACTTTCAGTGGCAGATCTATTTTTACATGCATGCGTTTTGCTTGGCTCTGAAGTGGAGCTGAGCAGCAGACGTGGATGTGGGGAAGCAGTGTTGTTTTTTGTATTTTTTTACCCCGAGCGAAACAGGAACATGGAACAATGGCATTTTCCCCTCCATTACACCAGGCCTGGCTGTTGCAGTCTCTGGAAGAGGGCCTTCTCTCACTGGTCTTGGTAAATAAATGCCTGGACCAGAAAGAGAAAGAGGGAATGAGGAAAAGAAGGAGGGAGCCCAGTGAGCCAGTTTCCCCCTCAGAGTAAGACCAGTGTAAGAGGGATTTGGTCTGAGGATTGGGGGCTTTTTATCTGAGGCTCTTTTTATGAAGTATGTTCGGATTGGGGAAGGAAAGGGAAAGATGTGAGGAAGGACCTCAGAGACCCTGCTGACTAATCAGAAGGCAGAAGTGAAAGTCCTTTTCTTGTCACATCTGGGTTACTCTGAACTGGGTGACTCCTCCAGCTCGTTGCAATGAAAGACCATTTTTCAAAATCTACAGTGTGTGATTTTTTTTTTTTCTGTGTCTGCACCTGTGTCCATGAAAAAAAAATGATGCATCTGTGCATGTGTGCAGGCTCTTGTGTTCCCATTAAGAACTGCCCATGTTATACTGCATGCATTTTTACACTGTGTTACAAAGAAAATACTTAATGCACCAACTGTCTCTGCTCATTACTGCTGTGTCTTCATCTTCGTCTTTTTCTCTATTTATCAAAATCAAATGTGCTTTATTGGCTGATCATGATTAAGTACAGTGTTGCCACAGCAGATGTACAAGGTTTACAATAGTATAATGCTGAATTTCTTAGAATTATATTTGACTCCAACCTATCATTTGACAACCAAGTATCCAGGGAGGTTAACGGCTGCAGATCTTGAAAAAGAAGTCCATGCCCTCATTTCCGACTACTGTAATTCTCTTTTCTGCTACTATAAGTCAATTGCTCGTCTCCAGCTTATCCATTTAAAAAAAACTTTAGTAAAACAGATCACATCTCTCCCATTCTTGCATCTTTGCACAGCTTTTTGTGTAGACTAGTGACGATGTCTGAGCAGCGGCTCACTAGAAAGATCTTATAATTGGTGTATTTTACCTGGACTAGTGAGATTTAATCTTTATTTTGTATGACATTTATTTTTAAATTATTCAAAACAGGTCATAGTGTACAGTGATATTTATAAAATGCAAGTCTTTCCTTATGTGTTGGAACGATTGTCTGTTATTGTATGGTACAAATCTAAAATAAAACAACTATAGTGTAGAGCATTATGTGAAGCAGAATTTAAGTTAATAGTGGCCACAGGTAGGGTAGGTTTAATGGTCTCCCTGAAGAAGATAAGCTTTGTTTGTTATGTGGGTTCGGTGAGTTTTATTGCTCTTTATATGAAGATTTAAGGGATATATTATAATGTCCTTCATCTCTTCTGACTTCTTCTAGTTGGATGATAATAGACTTGAGTTGTGATTCAGGAGGGAGACTTTTTTTGTTGATTTTTATTTATAGTGCTTAAGAGAAGAGACAAAGTTTTTTGTTTGAAATATAAGGTTTTATGTAAGAAGTTATGTTATTTTTCTAACAAATTTCACCACTGCAACAGTATATTTGTTGTCCGTGTGGGCTGCACAACAAAAATGAAATAAAAGAATATATATGACATGATGAGATATACTTTAGCATGTAAAGGTAATGGTGAGAACCGCAGAAGAAAACCGGTTTTGAAGGAGCTCACTCCAGTTTCATGTGTTGTTCCTCTTTCTCTTTCTAGGTCCAAGTGGGGAACTTCCGTCACACCATCGCCAAAGTGCAGCTTGGCGGCAGCGAGCTGGCCATCGTGGTATCCATTGTGGTGTGCTGCGTGCTGCTGCTGCTGTGCACTGTGGGTAGGTTGTGTACACATGCTTACCAGCAGATGATGGATGTGTGCCGTGCTGCAGCAATGGATGCTCCAGATGTGGAACAGATAAAAGGAATTCGGGGGTCATAGTTTCCCGCAATTGCTTCATCCCTTCTCAGTACCCGAAGCACAAAGACCGCACTGTCTACTCTGTCTGTGTGCTTGTGTGTGTGTGTGTGTGTGTGTGTGTGTGTGTGTGTGTGTACTCTATTCTGTAATCTTAGTGTGAGTGTGCGTGCAGGGCAGGTGTTGGGGTGAAAATTGGTGTTACTGTGGATTTGTGGACAGTTTCCTGCTTTGAATCTGTTCTCAGTTATTAACAGAACCCCCTTTTTCTTGTTAGATGTTGTGTGTGACATATCTGTTGAAATACTATGTGCGCAAATATTATTTACACTTTCACAAACTTGAATTTCTGACAAAAAAAATGTCATTTACATGTTCTCACAGTCAGATACATTCATGCAAATATTTTTCACAGGCTCACAAAAGGTGATATAAAACCATTACGTTCTGATTTACCAGAAGCTGTCAGTGTGTGAAAGCAGTCTTTAAGTTGAAACATGCTGTATATAAACTGCATTTTGTCTTTCTCAGCTCTTGTAGTGTACTGCACAAAGAGCCGAAGGGCGGAACGCTACTGGCAGAAAACTCTACTCCAAATGGAGGAGATGGAGTCCCAGATCAGAGAGGAGATCCGTAAAGGTGTGATTACACAAGAACCCAGACATGCACAGACACGCGCGCACACGCACACACACACACACACACGCCCTCTACTATTGTACAAGCTCTGCTGTCGGAGTTGTTTAGACCTCAAATGATGTTTTGTGTCGATTGATTGAAGGAGCTTGTGGGAAGACAGAAATATTGACCACATATATTTGTGTGTTTGTGCACGTCCTTGTGTGTGTGTGTGCGTGCAAAATGTGTTTGTTTGAGATTTTTTTCTCTAGTCTGAAGTGGGAGGGAGATACAACAGTTGACAGATTTGTGCCTAGTAAGCGTGACTCATAAAACACAGTGTCTGACAAATGATCAGTCACACGCAAGACGCACTGAGTGGCCGCATCGCCTCTGCTGTGTCTACAAGGCCTGTGTGTGTGTGTGTGTGTGTGTGTGTGTGTGTGTGTGTGTCTGTGTGTTCATTGCTCTGTGTATGTCTGTGCATGTGTGTGTGTGTGTCTAGGGCATTAGAGTAAAGCCGTGTGAAGGCCACTCCGCGTCTGAGCACCCAGATTTATGGCGTAGAGATAGGGGGGACGGAGAGAGAAAGAGAAATGGAGGGAGGAAGCGATAGGAGCGGGAGTCAGGGCCGCGAGTCCGGGGAGAAGCAGAGGCGTGGGAGGGAGAGGAGGGGAGGAGGAGAGGTTATTTAGTCAGAGGACGCAGATAGATTTGTGGCCGAGTTCAGGGTGAGTGTGCAAAAAGCGAGGGATAGTTCTGCTGAGACGAAAGATGTGATAAAAGCAGAAAAAGAGGGAGTGAAGGAAGAAACTGACATATTCCAGGTTACAGGAACAGGAGGGTTTTGGTATTTGTCTGAAAAGTGAGGCAGAGGGGGAGGTTTGGTATTCGGGCCTTCTGCGTCCAATCAGGAGCTGATGGTGTGAACTGACTGGTGGTTTAGAGGACGCTTTAGTGAACAGGAGGATAAATAACCTGGAGGAGTGATGAAATATGTTTTAAATCCCTGAGGTCTAGTATTCCCTTCTTTCTACACAAACACGGTCTGAAGAAACTGGCATTGTAACCCAAATACGTCTCTCATTCTGCAACAGGAAGCGCTTTTCCATAAAGGGATCTCCAGCGTCTCATTAGAGCAGAACATTATTGTCTCCTAGAGCATGCTATCCAATAAAGTGGCTACAATATTAGCATGCAGATTCAAGTCAGTGTCTGGTTATGCTGATACTGTTTCTGCAGCATGTAAACTTCAGCCTGCACACATGTTTTGGATGAGGGCCTCAGACTGGATTTGGCTGCTCTGATTGTTGTTTGGTAAATATTTGCCTGCATGCCATGCTGGACTGCACAATCTGGCAAAGAAAGAGAGAGAGGAAGGAAAATCAGAGGGTCAATGTTTGGTATATTTAGTATCCATCCAGAACATGACACTGGATCTAGGAAATGAAATGATTCATTTGTGTGTCTGATCTAAAATCTCTTCAGATTCTGACAGATCCCACGGCAGCCTGGGAGAATTTGATGGTTATTGCATTAGCCTGTGAACAGATTTCTGACTCATTTGGCTCAGCATCAAATGAAGCTTGAGGAGCCAGAAACAGGACTGTGGTTTAAAAACAGTCCCAGGATTCAAGCCCTACTGTTTTTTTCTTTTGTCCTTTCAGGCTTTGCAGAGCTGCAGACGGACATGACAGACCTTACCAAGGAGCTGAATCGCAGCCAGGGCATCCCCTTTTTGGAGTACAAACAGTTTGTCACGCGCACGTTCTTCCCCAAGGTGAAAAAACCTATTTTTCCCCACTATCTGATTTTCAAACTGTCACACTGACAATACCATTTTTCTCAATGGGGTTTTAATATTTTTTTCTCGCTACATGTCCCCATTTCCCACTGCTTGTAATATGCAGGATCAAAATTCACCTTGGAACTTTTAAACACACAGTAGACGCGTAGCGAAGTGTAGCTCAGTTTGGCACCCTGCAGGAGAGTTAATGTGTTCTCTATAGGTAAGCATTTTTCTGATGTGTGATCCACCCTGAAAGTAGACTGTGGGTCTATCTGTCGGTGGGTGTTTTTCCACCGATATAGACAGACACAACGCAGCAGGCTTCGTCTTCCAACCACAGGCATGGACTTTCAAGGAGACAAAACAATGGCGGGCACTGAGACAAGGAAACTTTCCCCCTGATTTCTCAAAACACACTCCTCACTCAGCTCACACACCCACGCTGTTTTGCAAGCATTGTCTTGCGCAACGGCAGCCGCGCTGGTTTGTTGCAGTGGACACTGGACACTGTTTTCTGTTGTGAAGGAAGTGAGTGGGGAGAGTGTTGAAAAGCTGCATGGAGGGAAACATAAATTCAAGTGTTGCAGCTTCAGTATCGTCTCTCCATAGCTTTCCGCTAAGACAGCAAACACTCTGCTCACGACCCTTCTGTGCTCTTGTTTTTCCACGAGAGCTTCTGGTTCTCTTAGATTACACACACACACACAAAACAGTGTTAGACACAGACTTAGACGCACTTAGAATACAAGCCAGATGTAGCCGTCCTGAAACGACAGTTTGCCTCTAAAGCCATAAATGCTCATGACGTTTCATGTCACGGTGTCATGTTTCCTTTTCATGGTCAGTTAGGGCCTATTCAGGGCCTCGTCAAGAAATTCTGCTCTTTGGGACCAGACTGCAAATTTACCGCCAAAGTCTCAAGGCCAGCTCTTTTTTGTTTTCCCTGTCTATCCACCTTCCTGTGTTTACGACCAAAGCTGACTTTGTATTACACTTCCCGTGTGTGTTTGTGTGTGTTTCAGATGTGTTCCGATTACGAGAAGAGCCTGGTCCAGCCCACCTACGAGAATGATGGTCTGGGCCCTCGAGCGCTGCCAGAGACCCACCCGCTGCTGCAGGACTGGCAGGTGAAGGGTTAAGCCATTAGGACGTTTGGTTAGGTTGCGCTTTTGTCTACCAGAGTGCCTTGATTTTGGTCCTTTTTCACTCACTTGTTTTTCAACTGGGTCACACTGAACCTTATTAAGGTTTCACAATAGGGTGTGTTGTTGATGAGGAGTAAAGGAAAGCATATTGAGCATTTTTGCCCTTTGTGTGCTTGTTATAATGTGTGTGTGGAGTGTGTCTGTGTCACTGTATGTGTTTGTGTGAACTCACATGCTGTTGTGTGTGCGCGTATGAATACTAATGCACGTCACTCAGAGGTTTCTAGTGAGTGAAACACAAAAAAAAATTCTGCTTGTCAAAAAACACACACTGCCCACCAAGTTGATGGCAGGTTGTTGACACACTTCCCACTGGCTCAACCGAACAGTATGCTTTTCATCGAAATCCATCTCTAGTTGTGTGGTGTGTGGTGTGTGTGTGTGTGTGTGTGTGTGTGTGTGTGTGTGTGTGTGTGTAATGGAGGGGTGGACGGGAGTGAGAGTTATAAAGAGAGAGTGGAAGAGGGAGCATGCACTTTCACACACCTCTGTGCAAACGAGTGCTGAAAGTGAAAGCACATGCATGTGTGTGTGTGTGTGTGCACATTGGGATGAGAGAAAGTAACGGTTGCAGCGCTAGTTTTGGGTCGGCAGCCGGGGGAGCCTGTCTAACTGTGATGAAGTGCCTTGGATCCACATCGTCTTCCAAGGAAGTGTTTTCCAGGTCACAGCAAATAAATCTCACAGGCGGGCATTTATCTTAATGGACACCCCTGTTCTCCTTCTGTCAGGCTGCAAACCACACCATATGGCTGCAGTCCAGAGGGAAGACTTCATCACGCTGCTGCTTAGTCGCACCCATAGATAGGCCATACTCATTAAGTCGACTCGGCACATTTAGAGACAATCACACACAGTCAGGGACCGGAGCGGGAGATATAGACACTGTAGAGAGAACCAGGGAGGGAGGTGTCTGAAGAAGCAGAAGGAAGAGCTGGGATAGAAAGACAAAGTGTTCACTAGATGGGTCACTCGAGACAAGAGGTGGTGGTACAGATTAAGGAGGGCGCAGCAGGTGTGTAATGCAGTTTAGGTGAAATCATGCAGAGAAATAACCGTTTTCATCCCCCTTCTGTCGCCAGGCCACCAACACAACAAGGCCGAACGTAGAGGAGGGCATCACTCTGTTCTCCACTCTTCTCAACAACAAGCACTTCCTGATCACGTTTGTCCACGCCTTGGAACAGCAGAAGGACTTTGCTATACGAGACAGGTGAATGCATCAACTGATGAAGAAACAGAAAAAGCATCCATCCAGATAGACTGTAGATGTATGTGAAAGGTGTCACGTGGAGTAGTAACAAACCCACAGAGAAATGTCACCTGAATCTGCAGTTCCCCTCATCTCTACAGAGCGTTTTACCATCTTTCAGCTCATTGTTTTGGTGTTACGGCCCACAACTTTACTGTTTTTGGCTCATTGCTCTCATCACCCTTGTTTCCAGCCACAGCTGCCAGCTGTTTTCAGCGAAAAGCCTCAGAAAAACCCACGATACTCTACCTGCTCAGCATCAAACAGCAGACAAAGCAACTGGCTGGTGAACATAGTGGAACAAATACCTGCTAAAAACACAGATATATTTCTCAGGAGTTGGTGGAGACCAAAACAGAGCAGTGGCCAAAAAATCAGTTAATGCAGGTTTAATATTTTAACTCGCTATAAACTCAGCCTCATCACTTAAACAGCCAAAGTAGTTTAAGTGTTAGTATTTATTGTACAGCTGTTAAATTGCATTGCATTTAATTGTATACAGTAGGTGTCTCTATTTTTCCATTGTTTACCGCAGGAGCTTCTTTACTTCTTATACAAGGTTGTCTGTAGCTGCTGCATACGGCACAAAAGTGGTTGAAAAGTGGTTGCTCCAGCTTTGTAAATACTTGGTCATTTATCAGTGTTGTTGCTGTTTTGGTCCTCCTAAAACTAGCCAGTCATTGTGGAGGATAAGAGAAAAATTCCAGAGGTAAGACCACATCCCTGTCCCAGCTCAGCATCAGCACTTACTGAGTGATTTCTCCTGGATTAAAGGGGCTTTGTTAGGGAAATCCCCTGCACCTCTGGACTTACTCACCCAGACACTCCCTGCATTAGATCAGACCTTTATTTGGCTCTGCAGTCACAGGTACTGTGGGGAGGAAGAAACCCTGTTGTTGTTTCTTTAATGTAGTTATTTTTAAATCTCCACTGACCACACACTGACAGGGCAGGTTTGCAAGAGCATGTTTTTGCTCATCTGTCTCCTCTGCTAATCAGTTTTCTCACCCTTCAGATGCAGCCTGGCGTCTCTGCTCACCATCGCCCTCCACGGTAAGCTCGAGTACTACACCAGCATCATGAAAGATCTGCTGGTGGACCTGATTGATGCTTCGGCTTCCAAGAACCCCAAACTGATGCTGCGCCGCACTGAGTCCGTTGTGGAGAAAATGCTGACCAACTGGATGTCCATCTGCATGTACAGCTACCTCAAGGTGAGGATGGAGGCTCAGCAAAGTTACGAGGCAGCATTGATTAAAAAGAAGGAACACAGCACTGATGTTTGACTCCACCTCTCTGCCTCGTTCTTCAGGAAACAGTGGGTGAGCCTTTCTTCCTGCTGCTGTGTGCAATCAAGCAGCAGATCAACAAGGGCTCCATAGACGCCATCACAGGGAAGGCCCGCTACACGCTCAATGAGGAGTGGCTGCTCCGTGAGAACGTTGAGGCCAAGCCACAGGTCTGATACTTCACACACTCTCTCTTTCACATCCATCAGTTTTGCTTTTTGATGCCCAGAGGTCAATGTCCAACTTACACGTTCAATTAGGTGGTCTGCCAGAAAAGTTTCAGTCATGCTGAAATTCACAACTTGCACATTTTTGCAAAGTATGAAATGTGTTGCTCTCTATATGTCTTTGCAGAACATCAACGTGTCCTTCCAGGGATGTGGCATGGACTCGCTGTCTGTAAGGGTCATGAATACAGACACAATTGGCCAGGTGAAGGAAAAAATCCTGGAGGTCTTTTATAAAAACCTGCCGTTCTCCCAGTGGCCCCGAGCGGAGGATGTAGACCTGGGTAAGAGCACATTTTCTCTGATTATTTTCATCCTTTCCCCTTCCCAACCCCTACGAGATATAGTAATCTCCTTTGCAAAAGGTCCTCTCATGAAGCTCAACTAACCTGAGGCTGCAATATAATAAATGACAGAATGCATCGAGGAGAGTGTACAGTCATAATCACAAAGAGTTATTGCTTTCTAAAGCTGTGGAGCCTGCAGAGCTGATTTGATTAATGGCCCAGGAATATTTCCACAGGTCGTGACACGGAGAGTTAGAGCACGGCTGCCCTCTGTCTCGCATATTCTTTTCCAAATTTAGGATGAAATTGTCTAATATCACTCTCCTCCCTCCTCTTCCTGTCTCATCTCTCTCTCTCTCTCTTTCTCTCTCTCTCTCTCTCCCACTTCTTTCCCCCTCCAGAGTGGTTTGACTCCGGCAGCAACAGTAAGCTTCTGCAGGACCTGGATAACTCCTCAGTGATGGAGGATGGCAGGAAGAAACTCAACACAGTCTTCCATTACCAGGTGTGTGTGTGTGTGTGTGTGTGTGTGTGAGACCACTGTGGTGGGTGTTGTCATGGTGTACCTGTATATCCCTGATATTGTAACAGCAACAGCGGGGGTGTTGAAGGTGAGAAGTCCTTATAAATGGTGTCACTGGCTGTCCACGGGCAGGATGATACTCTCTGTTTCTTTGTGGCCGTACACCGTACACAGTTAGTTGTAGGTGCTTCTATATGATGTTTC
This sequence comes from Macquaria ambigua, assembly GCA_008360985.2. Lineage (NCBI taxonomy): Eukaryota > Metazoa > Chordata > Actinopteri > Centrarchiformes > Percichthyidae > Macquaria > Macquaria ambigua. The sequence goes on along the minus strand of VMKM01001494.1, from coordinate 50,025 downwards.
TCTTTTGTTCAGGTCATTTACTGCAGCACAGCTGTAGCAGAGCTGCTGCTTTTATACGGTTGTTATGCAGGTTTTGCATTTGGACATACAGTATGGAGTGTATTTGTGTAATTATTACAGTAATTAGGTAATTGTTGATAAATGTCGTCAGTAAATTGTAATGTCTAACAACTGTTACTGAATACAAAATAATGTTATTTATTATTAGTTACTTGTTAATTAACAGTAACTATGACAACAAACATGATTTAATCACTGATCACAACATTTTAATACTAAACTTAAAGATCCCGACCAGACATGTTTTAAAACATAGAAAAATACTCTGCTTGGAATAATAATTTGTGTCAAATATGTTTTTTCCAATAATTCTTAAAATTACATCTAGTTCTTTAACCTCACTGAAAAACCCAGAATCTATGAATATGCATATATTGTTCATTTCAAAAGTTTCAAGAGGAAAGGGTGCCCACTCACTGAAGAGATGCTCCCAAAAAGATGATTTATTAAGTACAATTACGATGTTTTGACATCTGGTAATATGAATATGATGTAGCTGTTTTTGCCTTTTTGCCTACTCACCTGATATCATGCTGGGATGTGCATACGCTACCTTGAAGCATTCTTTTCAAAAGTTTAACCGCTGGACACAATATGTCTCCTACTTCACTGAAAAGTCCATTCTCAGTGTTTGTGACCAGGAGGTTTCAAGTTTCCATATCACACGTGTGTAAGCTGCATATTTGACTAATGTTTTGCCTCCAACGAGTTGTGATGTCGCAAACCCCTGCTCGTACGTACACGTCTTAAACTGAGATTTAATGTGAGAACTGAGAAACTTTCCCCCTTCAGCAGATGAATGTGAAAACAAACTCTGAACATTACTTCATTCTGCACAGTGAAGGTCAAACATACATTTTTGAGTGGAGGGGGACTTTAATGACTTATATGTTGTGTTAACAGTTAAAGACTAAGTCATTAATAATGGAAGTTTAAATTTATTAGCCGGGTTTAACACCTAAATACTTGGTTAAGTTCTTGTAAATGACAAACTGGTGACTTAAACTTTAAAAATGAACAATATTTCCATATTCATAGATTCTGGACTTTTCATTGAGGTAAAAGAAGTAGATCTCATTATAAGAATTTGTAATCTTTTATTGTGTAAAAAAAAATCTGACAATTAGTATTCGTTATTATTCAAAGTGGAGTATTTTTACATGTCTTAAAACATGTCTGATGGGGGTCTTTAATATTACCAGCTGACATTATATGAGCCCTTAAGAAGCTGTATCTGATATTTATGCAATGCAGGAAATTAACCAATCATCACTTACATATTTAATAAATGTGCTTTAATATACATTACCTTAATAATGGTAATAATATGCATACATACACATTCATTATTACAAATACTTTCATTAAAGTTCATAATATATATTTTTTTTAAATTACACAATAATGCAGGGAATTAAATTATTAATTACATTTGCAATAAATATATTGTAAATAATAAAATAATAAAGATTTGTTATTTTTAACGCTCATTGAAGTTTTATAGAACCATTTTTCTTATATAAAGAAAAATAACCAAGAAACAAGTGAAACGTCATGCCTGGCATCCCATTAAGAATGCGTGTGTGTGTATGTGTGTTTGCTTTATGTCAGCGCTCATTTGTGCGTGAGTAAACAGTCGTTCAGTGACCCTTGACCTTTGACCCTTTACCTGTACTTGTTAAGTGCTCTGTTTAGTTTTTGCTGAGCCATGGGGACAGAGCTGTGAAAGCAGCGAGCTGCAGCGTGTACTAACAGTCTGGGTTCACTGGCAAGGCTGTTCAATCCATTTCACCACGGGTTGACTTTAATGAGCCCAGCCAGGCTCCCGCAGACTTGCCACCACTCTAGATGCACGCAAGACTGACACACACGCACACACACCAACATATGCACCTCTCAACACCACGCTCCCCTCGAGGGCATGCTTAATGACGCTGTTCTGGTGCACCTCAGCTCACCCCTGACCCCCGTGCCCTCTTTCCTCCCTCCTCCTTCTCCTTCTTCTTCTCCTCTCCCGTCACAGATCCCAGAGGGGGCATCGCTGGCTATGAGCATGAAAGACAAGAGAGACAACACCCTGGGGAGAGGTACGTCACCTTCAAACGCACCCACTCCCCGTCGCTTTGTCACACACACTCACCCACCCTTGGATAAATACACGCACTCACTCGATCACAGGAAACAGCGCATGCTTAGTTGATCACGAGAACACGATACGCTCATGTAAACACCCATGAAATCGCACACCTTCCCGTCCCCAAAAGACACAGCGGACATCTAAACACACTCGCACCTAATAAATCACAACACAGGAGTTATGCTACCGCTTCATTCGGAGCTATTTTTCCGGGTTATAGATGTATTCCATTAGCAAATGTCAGCTTGTGGGAAAAAAATGCGACACAAGTTGGCCCATTGTCCAGCCTCAACCTGGAATATAATGACTGCTCTGCCTGTTGACAGATGAGTTTACATACAGCCTGTAATGGGCTTGTCCGCCTGTTGTCTTGGGTCTACCTTACATAATCAGTACCAGACCAGAGCTCAGTTCTGCTCCGGCTCTGTCCATCAAAGCCTCTCCTCTCATTCATACTGGGCCAAAAATAGGCTTATGTGGACCAAACCTGGCTCTGACTTCAAAGCGTCAAGGGGGTGTTATGAGCCTGTAGTGCTCCCTGGCTAATATAAAACACTGTCCTGCCTGCCTGTGATCAGTGTTGAGGGTCTGGACTGAGGCCCATTGGGCAGGAGCATCTCTGGCAGAGCAGGCTGTAATGAGAACACACTATGCTGTTGTGTGTGTGTTTGTGTGTGTATCTGCACAAATAACTGTCTTTGTTTTTGCTGGTGTGTGTGTGTGTGTGTGTGTGTGTACAATAATTTACTGTATTTATTTGTGTCTGCTTTGAGTTTGTATTTGGACATGTGTCTACATGTATTCGGGTATTCATACGTGTTCATGCATGCGTGAGTGTGTTTGTGCTTAGGTCTATATATAAACCGGCAAAGTTTAATGCTTTTTCCCAGCGTTGGCCGAGCATTACCATCTCATTACACCGGCTCCAGAACCAATCACAGACTCTGTGTGTCTGTCTCCCATAATCTCTCTCTTTTCTCTCTCCTTTCACTCGTAATCTTTCTCTTTCATTCTCTCAGACAGCTCCCCTCCCCTACCGGCCCACAGTCCACCTTAATCACTTTCTTCTCTCGCATGTACTCTATCTCCCTTGCTCTCCTGTCAATCTTGGGGGGTTTTTTTTCTCCCTCCTATCCGTCACACTCCTCTGTGCTCACTCCTCCTGTCTCCTCTCATTCTCTCAGGTCCCCACCTTGCTGATTGCACATTGTTTCATGCTGTTATGTTTCTTTTTCTCCTTAGTTAAAGATCTGGATACAGAAAAGTATGTCCACTTGGTGAGTATATCCTCTTAGGTAATCAGAATGTTTCTATAAACGCGCTCTGAGTTTATTACCAGAGCTTTTCCTGTGTGTGCCACTGTTAGTCAGCCCGGAGCAGGCCTGACGACAGAGAGAATGGGGGTGAATGGAGGTGAAGAGGAAAGCTGCTGAGAGGACATGACAGCACTAATGCCGCTTAAGCTCTTTTATAAACGTCAGCTAAGATATGGGCCCTTTGACTTTAGAATAATGAGTTCCTTGGAACACAATTTGCCGGGTGAATAGTTAGTTTTACAGGACAGTTCTGTAGTCCTTTTTTGACACAAGGTTCTTTCTTTCCCCTACCCCTATTTCGACCTGTATGAGCAAGCCAGAGATATGATCCTGTACACAGCAACCAGAGAAAACCATGAGAATTTCCCAACTCCCATCACTTCCTCAATTCTGTATATTATTTATGCTTCAAAATACCCTCATGTGGTTTCTGGATCATGTGTCTAATGCAAGAAACAGAAAATTCCCCTCTGACAAGTGAGACAGCAGAGACAATAGAGCATTCATTTAGCTACTTATGAGGGGGTTTATTACTTCAACCTGTGAGCAGTATGTTGAGCTTTAGGCCTCTGGTTTTCCAGGTTCTACCTCACGATGAGTTAATGGAGACCAAGAGGTCACACAGGCAGAGCCACCGCAAGAAGGTCCTGCCTGAAATCTACCTGACACGCCTGCTGTCTACCAAGGTGAACACAAGAAACAAGAGATTGTTTGTTAAAACTACAAAGAGACTTAAGTTACAGCTTGATATCTGTGTCATCTTTCTATTTCTTGTTTTCACGGCCCATATTAGCCTCAGGAGCCGTCTAGAAATTCCCTCATCCCATGAAACCATGTCTCTGTGTATGTATGAGCCGCCTTTTTTCTTTCCCTCCACAGGGAACTCTTCAGAAGTTCTTGGATGACCTCTTTCAAGCCATCCTCAGCATCCCTCCGGACCGCCCCCCTCTGGCTGTCAAATACTTCTTTGACTTCCTGGAGGAGCAGGCTGACAAACGGGGCATCACAGACCCAGACACCCTGCACATCTGGAAAACCAACAGGTAGACGACTAAACTCTGTTTATATTTTGGTCCCCTCACTGTGCAAGTGCAAGGCTTTAAAGGCTTATCTTTCACTGTCTGTGTAGTTTACCTCTGCGTTTCTGGGTGAACATCTTGAAGAATCCTCAGTTTGTGTTTGACATTGATAAGACGGATCACATGGACGCCTGTCTGTCTGTCATCGCCCAGGCCTTCATAGACGCCTGCTCCATTTCTGACCTGCAGCTTGGCAAGGTGAGATTATCCATCTATCTACTCACTATATCTATCTCCTCAAACACCCCTGTATACTCCACAGCTAGCTGTTTTCTTAGCCTATATTTGTTTACATATTTGGCAAATTGGCACCATTAAAAGTATGCTGAATTAGCCATTAGCAGTTCCTGTTTGCAATGTACCCGTGGATGTACAGACAACTATCAGTGGATTACTTTGATACTGAAGAAAACTTAAAAACAAGATGATTTTCGGGCAAGTTCTGGAGTTAAAAGGATCGTCTTTTTTATGATTTCTAAGCAGATTTATGGACGTTTATTTGTGATGGACATTGGAGGTAATGATGAATAATAATGACAATGAAGTGTAAGTCACACTGAATCAAAAAACAAAATATGCATATCATGTCTGTGTGTTAAGATTTGACTGAGTTATGACTCCAAGAAGGAGTACAAATTTTGACACACCTGTCCCTTTCACCTCACGCAGTATCTTTGCCTCAAGTCTCTCCCTCTGCACCCCTCTGAGGAGGTGTGCCTCACAGTTTGAAAACTTTTGATCTATCCTACTGTACCTATGAATCATCTACCTGATTACTGATTAAATACGTGATTAAATAAAGTTTATATATCTGTATATCTGTCAGTACATCTATTATATCTATGTATCGGTCTATCTATCTGTCCATCTGCTTATGTATGTACAGTATCTATCTAAGGCACACACACACACACACACCTCCTGAGTCCCACTGTGAAACCTTATCCCTAAGCCTTCAGACTGTCAGCTCCATCTACCTCTCCTCATGTTATTTCAGCCCAGTCTGCTGATCCAAGGTCATGAGCACCAGGGATCTCTTTTTGTGCTGTGTGCGAGTGCATGCGTGTATGTGTGTGTCTGTGTGTGTGTTCAGGCATGTATATGTCTGTCTGTCTGCCTGTCTGTCTGTGTCTGTGTGTGTGTGTGTGCTTGCATGTCAATGTCCTCACTGCTCACAAATCCGTCTCATCCCTCAGACACCGTGACCCTGAGCACGCTCTGCTTCCTGTCTCTCTCTGACTGGCTTCCTCCCTGGAGGGAGCCGAGGACTCATCAAATAATGCTCCTCTTTCACCGAGAAACAGTGTGATTTATATACTTCAGTTCAGTGCCAAAGAGCCAGTGCACTCAAGGCAGCAATATTCACATGTACATGCAGGCAGGTACATACCTGTGGATGCAAAGATGTACATGAAACCTCCAGCAATGAGACATTTTTGCACAGAGGGTGTCTGCAGCCTCCTCATTAGCATCTTGCATACGCTGTGCACGTATTGTGGAGTCACCAGGTTCAAGGATATGGCCACGTTTTTCTCCTGTAGTTCAAGGAGACTGGCGTGATACACCTCTACATTTTCCTCGAGTGTTCACAGTCGCTTTTTTGTGCATGAGTGTGTGTGATGGCCTCGGGACAGGGCAGTGAAGGGTATGGGGTCTGGATTAGCAGGAGCATAGCAGGGGTGAGAGAGAGAGGGGTGGGAAACCAAGCAACGCTCGGTGTTTCCACGGAAACCCTCTTATCTGGCGAGATGCAGACGTGGAGGGCCACGGGGTCACAGGGGGGTTACCAGGCAGATGGGCAAACAGCAGGAAGTGACCTTGTGGACAGGAAGAGAGAGGGTTCCCTATCAGAAGGAGCGACTGCGGCCGCAGCCTTTCCACTCCCCCAGCACCTTTTAAACACACAAACACGCACACACATGCAAACAAACACACATATTAGGTGACACAAATAACTCATGACAGATAGTAATATTAAGGCGCACTGTAAGCACATTCACTGATGCTGAAAGCTGAGGCTGGCCGCCTCTTTTTCCCTGTCCTACTTTCTCTCTGTCCCTTTCTCTCTCGCACACACACACACACAGCTGACAAAGACCCACACACACTCGCTCGCAACAGTAGTCACCACTAAAACCAGAGTATGCCCACAACCTCTTAGCCCCGCTACTTTTCTTCCCGCTTGAATAAGCACCAGTGCGAGAGCCTGAAGTGACTGTGGAGAGAGTGGCAGAGGTATGAAGGAGTATTGTTTAGACTGGAATGTTCCTTCTCTGGCTCTGGGTTTTTGAGGAAACTGCTCCCTCCCCCCATTGTCTCACTTTAGGCTGGTTTAGATGTGGTCCTCAACAAATAACATCCAGTCTAACTGAACAGCTCCTTATTAGGACATTAGCACCTGATTGCCGACTGCACAATAACGTACAAATCTCTTTATTAAAGACTCAGGTCCAGTGCTAAATTATTAATTAACCCTCACAAGGGCATTAAAGGCTGAAGAAATACCATATATGGAGCCTTGCAGTGGTTCAGACAGGCACAGGAGTTGTTTTATAGTCACATGGTCCACACTCCCTCCAATCATGTCCATGACAACAACAACGCTGAGCTCTGCATCCTCGCTGCTACACTGCTTTCAGCCTCCTCCTGTTTTAGCATTTAGTTGTACATGTATTTTGAACAATTTAAACGTGTTCATGTTCATCAAATGCTGTGTATCTCAGGCTCTGCCAGGTGGGGTTAGTGATGTCAGGGACAGTCTTTGTCAAGCTTGCTCACTACCAAACTAAAATGTATATTGCTGAAATACATGGTTAAAACTTTGACACTGTGTTTTGTTTTTCAGGACTCCCCTACCAACAAGCTGCTGTATGCCAAGGAGATCCCTGAGTATAAGAAGAGGGTGCAGTGCTACTACAAGCAGATACAGGAAATGGCACCTCTCAGCGAGCAGGAGATGAACGCTCACCTGGCTGAGGAGTCACGAGTGAGTAAAGTGTTCAGCAAGTCTCTGTGTTTTAGTCATCTGGCTCCACAAAAGCCTGCAATTACCTGTAAGTTTTATTTTGGAATTGATTCTAATATAACAAGTGTGTTGTCCATCCTATAGAAATACAGAAATGAATTCAACACCAACCTGGCCTTGACAGAAATCTACAAATATGCCAAGAGATACAGAAACCAGGTAAGAGAAGAGATTCTTGCGCTACTTCTCTGTCTTTCCGATCTCAGATTAGATATGTTATTTGTGTTTAAACTGGCCCGTTTTCTGCAGCCACAACACCTCAGTCAACCCCTTTTGCTGTTTCAAGTTTCGCAGACGGGTATCAGAGCGTGACGTATCAGCGTGGAAGATCATGTGCGTGTCGAGAGATGTAGCACACTGTAAATAGCCTTTCAACCTGTTTCTCAATTGCTTGGTCAGATATCCTCAAATATCTGCATTAAATAACTCTTTTCTTTCCGAGCGTAAATAATCAGATGTGATCTGATCTTTCCAGCAGCAGCCACCATTTAATGTGTCCAATCCTCCCTCCCAGCCCACATATACCTTTCACTTTAAGCAAACAACGTGCTGTTTACCTTCTCTTTATCCGCCACCCCTATCTGCTTAATGACACTGTTAAGTTGTTGCTTCATATCTCCTGTTTCTCTTTGAACTAGCCCTCTTCAAGCCCTTGCTGTCCTCCCCCATGTTTCCTTACTGCACTGACTATTCTCAGGAGAGGCTTAGTCAGTGGTGACTGTGCCTTAATGGAGCACCCTCACCATAATACCATTTAGCTGCTTTCCTCTGTCATGCTACTGTACTGACGTGGGCCAGGGGCTTATAGACTCTGATTCACAGAGCTCTGTGAATGGCCCCTGATTGCCTATTCTCTCGCCCCAGCTCAGTTCGCTCTGCCTGGTAGCACACTGCCGCTAAGAGCCCATAAATCCCACTGACACGGTGACAACTATTGGGCATGAATAACAGAGCAGATGTGGGTTTTGTAAATATGTGAAGAGCCAAGGCTTTTGTGGTGTGGAGGCATGCGTGAAGGCTGGAGAAGAGGCAGTAGCACTTCAGTTGTTCCTCTGCTGCTCTCCCTTTCTCTCGTTCAACTTTTCTATGTCCAGGCAGGTGGCTGATTTCCTCCCTCTCCTACATAGATAGATGCATGAATGCCCGACAGCCACTGAAAGTCGTCCTTGTTGTGTTTGTCTTCTCTCCCTCGGTCAGGTGGTGAACGCTCTGGAGTCTAACCCCACCGCACGTCGCACTCAGCTGCACCACAAGTTTGAGCAGGTCATTGCCCTTGTGGAGGACAACATCTACGAGTGCTGCAGTGAAGCCTGAACCTGCCAGTGTCTTTTTCTACTAGCCATCTCTTTCTCCTGCTGACAGCTGCCTTTCTCCTGCCGACGTAGTTACTTGGGAATGTCGGCCACTAAGGAGTTAGCTTTCATAAGTGTCATTATTATTCCCACAGACTGGAAGAAGCGTGAAAAGTGGCAGAGAAAAAGGACTTAAACCTGCCTCTCAAGCATCATGCATTTGCAAGGTGTTCCTCCTCTGATCTGGGAACGCCGAGCAAATTTTCCCAAATCTTTCCCCCATGACACGGACAGAATTCCAGTCTGGATCAGTTATGCTTTAGAGGGAAGGTGTAGGGGCTTGGAGGTTAGGCTTTTTCTGGATGTCTTTACAGCTACTGGGACCTACAGTAAGCCCTGGTGGCAATCTTAACGCACTGAGCCCTTTTCTTAAGGGAACGAGCCAATGATGCACTGTATTGTATTATAATGTCCATAGCAATATTTATAGATGTGTTATAATGCTTTCAAGTGGCCTGTTCATCAGGATGTGCTGGAAGGACAGTTATAAACTCCTCCCATCTCCTAAAACCTGCAATGTTCTCAGGTGTGATTGGTAAAGATGGGTGACAACGCCCTATTGGTGCTTTGAACAATACGTCCCAGTGTGCTTTGCGGGTTGATGATGGGTTGAGGAGGAGTGGAGAGAGGAATATAAATGACAGAAGTTTATGAAATCAGATGTAATGTAGTTCACTGGGAAGAGCTGCATCAGTATGGAAGTGTTGATCAGTGTGCTTGTAAACGAATGAATTTCATGGTGGATTCTGACCAATTTCAAAGAGGGAAATTTACATTTATGAGGAAAAAAAAAAGTGAGCTCAATATAATCGGAGGAAAGACTGTATTTGTGATGCCAAATGACTTGTCAGAGTTTGTGAAATAAATTACGGTATTTAGGATTTGAATGTGTTTAATGATGACAATGTTTATTGTACTAAGTCTCAAAGTGCTTCATTTCTAAATGCATTACAGCATGGCAAATTATAACAACATTTTGAAAACTATTAACATCTGGCCTGCCACCCAAAAGCCAGAAAACTAGCATCTGGAACTTCTCAGAAAGCCTTGTAAAAGTTCTCATGAAAAAGCGAGTAAGGGACAAGCCGTGCAGACATTTAGCTTTGTTTTTATTGCAGGACACAGAACAACTTCCACAATCTCATGCATCTTCCTAGCCTTTATACAATGACCAAAACAATATCTCTTCAGTACACACACTGACATTCAAACACATAAACATCCACCACACACACACACATGCATCCACTCTCTTGCAGGAGGTGCCTTCTCCCTGCGGAGGCTCTTTTCAGGTCCATCTGTTTACACTCATGTCTCAGTTGAGGCCAAAAGCAAACTAACAACCCTCAGCTTTGTCACCATAAAGACAAGAGGAGAGACAGAGAGACCAGACGACAGCCCCGTCTGATGCCTTAAAAACTCATGTGAGATATCTAAACAAATTCATGACTAGTTTCACCTAAGTATTCATAGAATGGATGGTTTGAAGCGCATTTTGGGGATATATAGCTGCAACAATTACTTGAACAAGAGCTGACGAGGATGAAATCATGCGGTGTGGTTTGTTGAGTTAGATTTTCACCTATTATTATGTGGAATTATGGAATGGGTTCAGTTGGATCATCACACAGACAACACCCCCTTGATGCCGGGTTAAACTCTGTGAGGCCAGCTGAACTCTTTCCATGATTAAAATGGATTGAAAATACACATGCTGGCTCTTGAGTATGTCAGTCCCACCAAAAGGTGCGGTTGTGCCGCTGCAGTGGAGACACATGGAGAGGTAAGTCAAGAGGATTGGCCAATAGAACGTAGTGCTGCTTGGCGGTGGTGGGTCCCTAGGTGTGCAGTGACAGATGGGACATTGAAGGGGGGCGGAGGGGGTACAGGTCAAGCGGGGGCCACCTGGCTGGAGGAGACAGATGAAGTCTGAGTTTTGGAGACAGCAGCGGCGGCCTCGTCATCCCCAAACGGGTTTCTTCCGCAGCACACCGTGGTGATCATGCAGTTTCTGAACTGGAGGCCAAAAAGAAGAAGAACATCAGAATCACAGTTATGATACACCTTCACTCAGTGGTGGAAGAAGTATTCAGATCCTTTACTTAAGTAAAAGGACCAAAACATTAATGGAAAAAATACTCCATTACAAATAAAAATCCTGCATTCAAAATCCTACTTAAGTGAAGAACAGAAGTATTGTCAGCTAAATGTAAGATAAGATAAACCTTTATTGATCCTCAGAGAGGAAATTCAGGTGTTCTAGGAGCACAAGGACAGAAATAAGTACAGACGAATAGAAAAAAATGCATAATTAGACATGCATAAAATAAAAATAAGAATAGAAATAAAAACAGATACTATACAAGAGCAATTTCAGTCAAAATTACAAGGCACAATGTACTTAAAGTATCAAAAGTAAAAGTACTAGTTAGATAGAAAAATGGCCCCTGTGACCCCTATTATTATATATGACATTATTAGACTGATAAGCAGCATTTTACTGTTTCAGTTGGTCAAGGTAGCGTAGTTTTAATTACTTTATATACAGTTTGGTAGTTTAGGTCATTTGTATTCATTTTTTGGACTTATCACAAATCTTTGAGGGGTTTTGTGAAGTTTTTTGTGCCTTGAACAGTTATTTAAATTAAACCGTGAGAGGCGTTTCGAGAGGAAATGTCTCTTTGGTGGAATTGCTAACAACTCATAGACATCTGAAACATGACAATGGGCCCAACACTGCTGTTTTTGTAATGGGTCACAACCCGAAAAGGTGTGGAGCCACTGATTTAATCTTTAATAAGGCAGGTAATTGTATAAACTTATACATTTTTTTATGTAAAATGTTAATCTAGAAAGTAACTACAGCTGTCAGGTAAATGCAGTGTAGTAAAAAGTACAATATTTGCTTCTAAAATGTAGTAGAGTTGAAGTATAAAGTAACATAAAATGGAAATACTCAAGTAAAATAGAAGTACCTAAGAATTGAACTTAAGTTCAGTACTTGGGAATATATTTTACACAAAAAATAACCAAACCAGGATGTTTGCTTCACATACCTGTCTGTTTAGCAGAATGTAGATGACTGGGTTGTACAGAGCGGCACTCTTGGCGAAGAAGGCCGGAGCAGTCATGAACACTGGTCCGAACTCAGCTCCCTGGTTGGCAAAGATGTACCAAGCCACGCTGGCATAGGGCACCCAGCACACCAGGAAGGAGATCACCATGACAATAACCATACGTGTCACCTCTTTCTCTGCCCTCTGGGTGGTTTCAGACTCCTGCTGCAGGGCCGCAGCCTGAGCACAGACAGATGCAGGTTGTTAACTTATTGAAGGGGTTAATGTGTGATCCAAAAGTAAACAAAAGGGTCAGCCCTACACCAAAATTGAAAAACACAGGATTAGACTACCAAACTGACTGACAGTCCTTTTATTTAATGGACTAACACTAGAAAACTGTTAAATCTACAGTAAATTAGTCACGTTTTCTCAAGCTGTTGAAGGTTTGTTTGCATCTGTAATGGTTTCAAACACAGCAGTAAGAGGAAAAGCAGCAAATCCTCAACTTCGTGAGGCTGGAACCATGAAATGTTTTTACATGAAGAATTACTGAAACGATTATCAGAATAGTTGCCAATTAATTCTCTGTCAACTGACTAATCGATTAATCGTTTCAGCTGTACTTGTATATACTGCTGGGTAGTTTAAATTAGAACAAAACATCATATTTTATGAGCTCTTCGTATGTTTTGTGTGCAAAAATCTTAATTTGTAAAGTAACTAGTGACTAAAGCTGTCAGATAATTGTAGTGAAGTAAAAAGTACAAGAAAGAAAGTGGCATGAAAAGAAAAGACTCAAAGTACAAGTACCTCACATTTGTACTTAACTTGAGTAAATGTACTTTAAGTTAAATTCCACCACTGATTGTTAATATAAAAATATAAATTATAGCCGCTTTAATAAAGAATTTAAGCATTCTTTTTTAACTATTCATGACTGCTAATACATTATCAATGTTGTTAAACTATTATTAATGAGGGCATCAGGATGACACAGTGAGCAGGCAGACTGCCCTCCAGCTGCAGGACCTCAGTATAAGCTGCTATGTTGGCAATGAGCTGCCCTCCTGAAGTGTCCTTGAGCCATTAAATCCCTCACATCTCCAGAGACTCTGCTCTGTGATGCATTTTTTTTTTTTTTTTTTTTTTAACCTTTCTCCCCCGTGAAGGGGAATTTCTCTACAGGGATAAACAAGGTATCACATCCTTATTATTAATATTGCATTCGGCAGTGGTTTTCTTACCGCTCGCACAGTGCAGAGCAGGCGACTGTAGCAGAAGAAAATGATGAAGAGGGGGATAGTGAAATGGAGGACAAACATATAGATGACGAACGAGGTGTTGTTGATCTCAGGCTTGGGAGTGTAGTAGTCAATCCCACAGGAACACTGCATTCCCTCTGGGATGTACCTGCATCCACACATATAATAATAATCTAAGAATTTCCATCAACACCATCACACTCAGTTTTTGATACTACATATGTGTCTTTGAGTAAGCGGCGTGCTGCAAGTAAATAAAGATAATCTCTAAGGTGCTTTAGTTTGCAAATGATCAATACAGTATTCATATGGTTTTAAAGCCTGGCAAGCACAGTCTAGACACTGAAACATACAGTACCGGGACCATCCGAACAGAGGGGGAGCAGCACAGGACAGGGCCATGATCCATGTGAATGCCAGCCCAACAATGGCATGTTTCTCCCCAAAGCGGAAGTTGGTCATTGGCTTACAGACCACAATGTAGCGCTCAATGGCCAAAACCACCAGAGACCAGAGAGCAATCTCTCCTGAGACATAAAATAAAGCAGGTGTACATTTTAAATATGGCACATTTTTACTTGATATTTAACACTTGTAATTATGCAGACACTGTATTTTTGATTTCACCAAATCTTCTCAAAAATGTACGTTTTAAATTACGTAATTATTTGCAATTATGCATTTTACATTTATAAACAATTTGACATCCCCATCTCTTACCTCCTAAGGTGGCGAAGAATCCTTCAATGTTGCAGCCGGTGACCCCTAAGATGAAGTATCCATGCAAGGCTGTGTAGAGGGTGACTGAGAAGCCCCCAATAACCATGAAGAGGTCAGCCACCGCCAGGTTGAGCAGGATGTAGTTGAGAGGGGTCCTCAGCTTTTTGTTTTTGATGGTGACATGGAGGGTGAGGAAGTTGATGGGGAAGGACGTGATGATGAGGAACAGCATGTACGCAGCAACAAGAGAGTACTTCCAGGGCTCAGCCAGGTAGTACTGAGGGTGCTCGAATGGGCTGCGAACCAACCCAGTCTTGTTAGACATGGGGACATAAAAGTTGGGTCCTTCTGTGCCATTCATGGCTGCAGTCGGTGATGTGTTTTTTTTTCCTTCCTTTGAGACTTTGACACTGGATAAAACAGTCTGTGCCTCAAATACTGGGAGGGAGTCTTGTCGTGCAGCTGCAGTGCAATTGGGGGAGAAGGGATAGCTGGAGGGATGGATCTTTTGGAAGTAGGATGTGCTCTGCAGCCCCCCGAAGTGGTGCGGCACCTTTTAAGAGGCCGGTCGGATTAGGGACGTGCATGGTGCAAAGTGTTAGCAGAGATGGAATTAAGAGACTCAATCTCAGTCTCCCTCTCTCTCACATTCACACACACACACATACACACACATTACAGGAGAAAACTCCAGAAATAGCTATGCAGTATGTTAAGCATTTTCAAGGTGAGAGTTTACAGCCACGGCTATCCAAATCCCCATCATTACTGTCATGTGCATCAATGAATCATTACAAGGAGATGAGAGTAGAGAGAGTGGGAGGGAAGGCAAAGAGGGAACCAGCCTATTTATGATTTAAACCGTTCAGAGTGGACACACTACAAATGAAATTTCTTGAGCAATCCAACTTATTTGCATCCGTGAAAGCCTAATCCCTAACCACTGCATAATGCAGAGCTCAACTCATAGCCTCAAGTGTAATCAGAATCAGTGGGGCATGCCGCTCGTAGCAATAGCATGCACTCTCACTCCAGCTCTCTCTTTCCACAGACACAAATCCTAGAGTTCAATCTGCAAGAGTAAGAAGTTAATATTACTCAAGTTGTCTTTGTAACATCATTAAGGAAACCCACTGTCATAAAAATACCAAAATATTTTATTGAAAAGGCTTGTTTTTCCTTTGTAACAATATAAAAAAGACATTCTCAACAGATGACATGTCCCATACAGTACAGCTTCAGTATATAAGCCTGTGGAATGCACTTCTTGGTAAGATGTATCTGGCCTTTGTGAATAATAATAGTCTCTACATAACAAATAGATGTGTTCTATTAGGTTAAAATAGTGTTTTTTGTTAAATAAATATTGTTATTATAATGATTTCTTTACACTAGTGTACACCCATGATCCCTTTAAAGTGATGATGTAATCACTGACAGACTAAGGTAATCTGATCCTAATAATCCAATTGAGTTGATTGGCTGATGGTGCATTTCTTACACTCTGTAATGACCAACACACAAACACTACAGGTATTACTTCAGTCAGTCACCCTTGGAGGACAAAGGCCTGCTCTTGAGGAAAAGCACGTAACACCTTCACATTTACTTGACAATAAACAGATGTCTATGTATATTACAGTGACAACTGTATTACAATGCAAAAGAACAATGACGAAATGTCAGAAAATCCAAAGGACAAAAAGATTAGCTCGAGGGTACAAAAAGGGTACAAAAACTGAAATGTTACAAATAGCTGCTCCAGTTTTAAGTAGATCAGTTTGGTTCATCGATGGGTCTGCGACAGTAAGGACAGCAGTTGTGCTGAAGCACCAGGAGCTCATAATCCTCACTGTGAAACATCTACGAGGAAATACAAAGATAGGAACATTAGAACAGCCCAGAATAAATAGATCTGAAAAGAAATGTTATCTATAGAAGACGAGCAATGTGACAGAAAGAAAAATCAACTAAAACAGTGTTAGTGACAGAGACAAGTGAAAGAAAGACAGATAAACTGTGTCTGTGGTTCACACCAGGTTATACGAGCCATGTCTTATAAATGCTGTACCTTGAAGCAGGTGGGGCACATGGTGATGCTCACGTCAGGCAGCAGGGAGCGGAAGTATTCCCAGTTGAGCGGCCTGGGCCAGCGCTTGATCAGGACGTCCCTCCTGCTCATTGAGCGCAGCACCAAGCGACTCACCTTGACTGGGACGAAGTTCGAGCCCCCTTGCTGTTTGGACACACACATAAACACATCCACATTCTATTATGGACCCTGTCCTTTCACCCTCTCCAGCTGGTTTGCCCAGTTGGTGGAATATTAATTGCCCTCATCTCCTCTGTCCTTTCCTTTCTTACCTCAAAGCTCATTTTGGCTGTAAATGGGTCTTCCTCTGCATCATCCAAACCATCATCCATCCTCAAAGCCTGCATATCTGATTGGTGTTAATTAAGAGCAAATAGCTCAAGCAATGCATACATGTCACACATTTCAACATCATATTGTACTTGTTATGTATGTTTTCTGTAATTCTATATTTTCAAAACAGGAAAAAAAAAACATATAAAATTATCCCTCAGAGACTATTCTAAAAATGAGAATGTTCAAAATGCCAATCAGCCATGCCTGTCAGTCACGTCGTGGCTCCAGAGGAACAGAGCAGACCTCAGTGCCCTTGAGTGTCTGCCTGCTAATGCAGGTTAATCCCTGCACTAGGGCTGTGGCTACGGCTCTCGGAGGGTTAGTGTCATTAAGATGAGACAGGAGAGCCTCGCTAACCCTATTAGCTCAAGAGCTAAGATGATTTAGCTCTGACAGCTTACCCACCAGCACAGAATCAAGGCCAACGCAGACTAAACAGCTTCTTAGAGCTGTCAAAAGGCGGAGGGGAGTCACGTGCTTCATTTCGAAGAGATGTGCAGTGTGTTAGGGCAGGGATACAGACTCTCAGGACCAGCAGAGTGAGGAGTTAATAATTCATACAAAGCATGTGAATCATCTGTTACTCTCTGTGTGAGTGTGTGTGTGTGTGTGTGTATTTATGTGCAGTTACATAGTGTATATGACCAAAGGATACCACCATTGTCCATATCGTGCCAGCGTGCATCCCTCTGATCCGTGTGAGGAACTTCTAGGTCAATCAGAGACACAGCCTCTTCATCACTGATGCCCTCCTCCAGGTAGAACTGCACGAGAGGCAACACCTCTGTGCACAAAGAGATATGCTACATTAAAAACACAAACGGAGTCCTCTCTGCGCAAATACTGCACGCAACGTGTTTTGTGTGTCACTGACCATACGATGAAGCTGAGTAGATGAAAGGCTGCCTGCAGTTGATGCACACGCTCCCCTGGTTGTTCAGCAGGGGGTTGTTGGTGGAGCAGCGGTAGCACATCATGCCCTCAATCAAGTCCTGCAGTGAACACATGGAAGTTTAGCCTACACATTCAAGAACACAGGGCAGGGATAATCTACTCTAATATTCCCAGAGTGTTTATGAACAATATTTTAGAACAAGTTAAATATACAAGCCTACATCTTAAACACACCTCGCTGTCGTGGAAGGGTTTGGAGCGAATGGTGAGGCTGCCCAGTTCTATGGACTCCTGGAAGCGGGAGGGAATGTGCAGCTCCTGGAGCTTCTCGTAGGAATACCTGGCAAGCTTATAGGCACCCAGTTTTCGACTCTGCTTGGCCAACGCATACAAGGTGTTACTAATAAACAGGTCAAGGAAAACTAATGTAAGAGGAATAGTTCAATTCAATTCAATTTTATAGTCTCATTCAAAATTTGTTATTTTTTATGTGGAAAAATGTACACTTGTGCGCATTTATAAATAGGTACAATGGTTTATTCCCTCATTTCTCTTAATGAGTAGAACAGCAGCCGTGCTGAGCCAGCAGCATTGGCTAAATGCCTTGAAAGTAATACCTTGGTGAGGTTGTTTGTGGGCTTGTGTGTGTGCTTATACAGGCCTGTGTGCCTGTTTCTGTATTTGACTTGAGGGAAGTGTTGCTTATTTGTATTTATATGGAGACAGATTGTTAAGAGAGCAGCTCTGAGAGTGGCAATGACAGGTCAATGAGTTGCAGCTGCAACAGCTCTACACTGGCACTCCTCCATCACCTAAAACTTAACACTACTCCTCTCCTTTCCTCTCCACTCAGCTACTCTCCAGCTCCTCCCACACACCCAGTTCTGTTCCACAGCAGGGACTGTTGATAAATGCATGTCCCCCTATTGTGTAAGTTGTTTAGTGCAGCTTTTCTGTGACATTGTGTTTAATTGTTCAAACCAAGTACAACGCAGCCCGGCTGAGTCTATAAATCTAAGTTCAAAGTTTTTGGAACACCTCAGTTTGGCCACAGAGGATCCCAGCTGCTCAGCCTGATTTCCTCTTCAAAGGCTGGGCTTTCCTTCCTCATACTCTTGCCTCCACTGTGTGTGACCACATGGATTTGGATCTGTGTGGCTGTGGGTGCCTTTGTGGGTGTTTTTTTTTCTTTTCAAATTAAAGCCCATTGTTTAGTGTGTTTATGTATGTACACGTACGCACAAAGTTCAGTAATCAAAGCATTTGTTTAGATAACAGAGAATGT
This sequence comes from Macquaria ambigua, assembly GCA_008360985.2. Classification (NCBI taxonomy): domain Eukaryota; kingdom Metazoa; phylum Chordata; class Actinopteri; order Centrarchiformes; family Percichthyidae; genus Macquaria; species Macquaria ambigua. The sequence continues at coordinate 31,408 of VMKM01001494.1, read as the reverse complement.
GCCTCTTGCTGGCATCGTCTCCTCCTCCCCATCATCACCCCTTTTCTGTCTCTCAGCAGCAGCATGGTTTCCACAGTGGCGCCAACTCTTCCGTTTTCTCTCTACTTCTATCCCTTTTCCACCACTTTATCATCACTGTCTCTGCCAGTCTTGATTTCAGATTGGCATGTTTGTTCTTGAGAGTCTTGCAGAGAGGAAGGGCCCCACAAAACTGTGTTCTAAAAATATTTGCTTGAGATTTTGTTAGGTGTTACATTCTACTTTCTCAAAATAGAAGGATACACTTTAGAAATGCCTGGTGGTATGTCCTTAGTGAGGTTGTTCAGGAGGAACCTGCAGATGTTGAAGAGCGTCTCTGGCATGTGGGAACTGAAGGGCTCATCCTGAAGATGAGTTCAAAAATGAGAGATGGACGGTTAGGGGATTATAAAATGACAGAAATCTCTGATAACAATTTGTAGGTTTTACTTTTTTTTTAAAAGCTCCACTACTCCCCTTCTTACTTTTTTCATCTTTTAACCTGGTCTAAAAGCAGCCTAACCCCTTGCAGTGCCTCATCCTACCTCACAATGCCCTAAAAGGAAAAAAGAAATGCTACAGCAATCACTAACAGCACTTTATCCCAAAAGTTGATAGTTCAAATCTATAGTGCCTGCCCATGAGAGTTAAAGTGAGATATAGAGGTTTCCTGCTCTGCTCTGGATCACAGAGATGCCTCACTATTGTAGGGGTGTGACCACAGCTGAGCAGAAAGCTGAAACAACAAACTGAGGACACTGACACAGGCCAGGTCACCCATACAGTGCTCATAACCAGGAATTGCTTGTTTGTAAGTAGGTTAGGGCTGGGGGCTTGGAGAAGACCACTGATTAGGCAGCTATCATGATCAATCAAGCAGTTGGTTACCATGGTGACAGGGGTCAGAGAGGTTGCAGGAAGCGAACCATTTTGACTGTTGCATAAAGGGGGATATCATTACTAGCAGTTATGTGTAGTATGTCCATCTGAAATGTCAACTTTTAAGTAGAACATTTGCAAAATAAAGTCTAATAATGGTGGTTCCTGAGGAGTTCAAGCTGATTAATTCCCCTTCAGTGGTATCCACCTGAACTCCTCAGCTCTCTTTTGTTCACTTTATCCAACAACCTCTGTGCATATCTTAATTTCTCCTTTACCCTGAGTCTCGTTTTTGGATTGGCATAATCTTGCAGAGACAGACCTACCTCTTGTCAGACTCACAGCGGTCTGAAGAAATTTGAGGACAAAGGTTGATTAAAAGTGGGCAGAAACCCAAAGGGGCTGTCAGTATACTTCAAGTTAAAAAAAACAAAAAAACATATTAGGAGCATGAATGTGTTTGTACCCAAACAGAAATCTAACCACATAGGGCTTTCAATTTGACAGCCAATCATATGGCTGCCTTGTGATTTCTAAGGCCTCCTCCCACTTTTGTCTGGTCTGGCTATGAAAGATTAGGGTCGACAATAGTAGCATGTTCTCACCGTGTAGCGCTGAATGGAGCGATAGACATGGTAGAGCTCAGCAAGATGCTGAAAACGCTCAAACTTCTTCAGCATTTCATCCCTCTGGTCTTCACTTTCTAATTCAGACAAACACAGACACAGCAAAGGGTTTAGGAGGAACCAATAAATGCGTCAAGCTTTACAGTAAAAATAAACTGTTGCTTCTTTCCAGTGCAGAGAAGACAGGTCTCACCTCTGGCGATGTCAAGACACTGCATAGACAGCATCCAGTAATAGTACCCTGCATCGTTGAACCTGTTCTCCACCACTGCGTTGCGGGTAAGCTGCTCCAAGACTTTCACAGCTTCGTTCTGTCGCCCTGCCTTGTGAAACGCTACAGAGTGAAAGAAAGAAAGTGGTGATGGATGGATTATTATGTGCCCTTGAAAAACTGTATAGTCTTGAGGCAATGCTGGATTTAAAGTGTCCACCCAAGACTTCCTGCTTTATTTATTTATTTTTGGGTGACATCTTTGGTGCTAAATTGTTATTATGTGGTGTTTTTGCACTGTACTTTATTATTATTATTTCACAATCAAACACTAGGCAAGAATTGTCTTTTTTTCTTTCTTTTAATGAAGTTCCAGTTTGAGTAGGAAGTGCTTTTTGTTTTGGCTGTTCAGCAGTGTCTCGGGTCCTGGAACAGCTACCCGACACTGTTAACAACAACATAGTTGAATCATGAATTGGCTTTGGGATGAATCTCTATTATATCAGTAACAGAGAGTACAAAAGCAGTCATTTGTGTTTATGAAAATTGAGGTCACAATACAAAAGTTGAAAAAAGTATGTCTGATGCACGTTCAATTAATGTATTGTGTCTATATTCACGCTAAAATTGCATTCTCAAACTACAGAACGTACACGCACATACACACACTAACTCAATGCCAAGATCAATTTATACTTAATGGACACAAGACAAAGTTTTCCTAATTCTTTACATATAATAACTAACATAAGACTTTTTCCAAATAGGGAGGTTGCTCCTGAATAACAAAAACAACAACGCACTTTGACTTCAAAGCCCTAATAAACACAAGCTCTATTCTTCATGCTCCTATCAGAGGGTAATTAGAAGCAGCTTTAGGGAGTCGACCCCACCAGTGACCCTGCCCCTGCCACCACAGCGGGGGTCAGGACATATTAGCGGCAAAAATGTATCAGTCTACCTAACTAGATAAAAACCACATTCAGCTGCTGTTGGTTAATGTTAGGAAGGAGCCCACATCCCTTTCCACATTACAGAAACACAAAAAGTACAGCAGTGGTTCTCAACAAGCTCTCAAACAAACAAGTACACTTTACCATGTGCTATAATGGTAAACAAAGATAACAGGGTCAACTTTAGGAGGTAATCTCAGCACCCAACATGTTTCTATGAGTAGTGAAAAACGTCTGCGTCCAGAGCTGGCCAGGCTTTATCACTTCCATATGTAAATATTGGCTGTTGCTGTAGACTTTAATGTTCATTGAAATAACATACATTTAAAAAAAGAATGTGAATGTATACATCAGAGCAACCTATACAGGCATACTCAAGGTGAAGGTGCAGCCCTGGTGGTGATGCAAACTCACCTTTTTGCGCCTCTTCAAAGCGGTCGTTCTCAGCCAGCCACTGGGCATAAGGCACATAGACGTCATTTTTGAACTGGGGGTGCTTGTCCACCAGTGAGAAGGCCTGAGAAATGGACAGGTGAGAGCAAAGAGATAGATAGATAGATAGATAGATAGATAGATAGATAGATAGATAGATAGATAGATAGATAGATAGATAGATAGATAGATAGATAGATAGATAGATAGATAGATAGATAGATAGATAGATAGATAGATAGATAGATAGATGCTTAATTGTAATTTCTTGTTAAACACAACAAAATTTGGTTTGGCAGCATATATAAATATATAAAAGAAAAAGATATATATATATATATACATGCATGCATGCAAAGAGGAGAGATGTAATACAGTATATGTGGAGGAGAGATGTAAAACAGTATATGTGACAAGGAAAGGAAAGGAGGTTGCCCCAGGAACAGCTGGAGAAGTGTCCAGGCAGAAATGTCTGGAAGTGGGCTCAACTGGGGAGATCTCCAAAGAACTGCCAATGACCGAGTGAGGTGGAGGAAATTTGTCAATTGCCTATGCTCTCTAGAGGAGTAAAGGCCTTAAGCCAAAGTAAGTCATATTGTGACAAGCTGACGTGAATTTAGAAGTCCCACAGATTGTAACATGTAGAGAAGCGCGTCAGACTGCCCTGGGAAATTACGGCTGAACTGCAGTTGATTAGGGACACATGAGTTGCCACACATTATTCAGAGAAACACACATTACTTTCTGTCAAAACTTAGCTACAGCATTATTAATTAGTTGAGAACAAAGAAAAGTGAATGAGCTAAGTTGATTTCACACTCAATTAGAACTACGACTGCAGCTCTTACACTGTTTGACTGACAGAATATAAAGAGCCGTTGTAGTGCCCTGTGGACACATATTTGCCTGTCACAGTGACTGATTCATCTAAATGTCCTGTGGCAAAACCTGAGCCAAGAAACACACACCAGTCATACCATACAGTAAAAGAGAGACGGAGTGTGTGTGTGGGTGTCCCAGGCCTGTGAGCCCAAAGTCATTTAAAGAATTACTTTGTTTTAGAAAAGAGTGGGTGCAGTGAATAGCATCCATATGGCCCGTGCTGTAACTGTAGTCTGGACTCTGTCCCGTCTTGGTGTCCACCTCCCCCGGTGAAGCACATAAAGCAGTTATAACAGTTCTCTCGACCTGTGCCTCCCTCCCCTCTGCTCTCTCTTTTTTCCTCTCTGAAGATCAAATAAATATCCAGGTAGACTTCCTCAGACACTACAGCAGAACCATGTGATCCTGATTTGATGTTCTGTTTTTGGCTCTTTTGTTTCAGCATGCAAATGTGCATCTCTGTAACGCCTTTAACTCGATTAAAGACTGCAGATGGATTAAAGCAATGCAATATTTTCTTCTTGTCTGAGGAGCACAATCCACCCTGATGGAGGAATTTGATTGGAAGCAGAATAGAACTTTAAGCCGATACTCTTTCACTGCAGTAGACTGTTTTGTGCTTCTCACTCTCTAATCATCATGTGGGCATGGATTCAGAGAAATCCAAAGCTGGATGATTAGCTCTGGAGTGTGCGCATGGTTTAAGTTTGTCAGTGTATAAGGAAATTAGGCAGATGTATTGTCTTATTGTTTGCATTCAGCTGTGGTTACAAAAACTGAACAAGCCATTAACATCGAGTGGTTTATGATATGGGTTTCTGAGTACCACAGCAGTTTATTTAGAACAGTCCTATGTGGCTCACATTATATTTATGTGATTGTCTCAGGACACTCTATATATAAGCCATGATGAGCGCAGCAGGTGTGCCTCCCGTGTGCATTAAGTGTGTCAGACCTCTTCCCAGTGCTGGGTTTCCACATGCAGCTGCACTAGAGCCTGCAAGTCTCCCATCTTGGAATAAGTCTCTGAGGCATAGCCATGGTGCTTCAGCCTCTTGAAGTAGAGCGCACACTTTGCCAGCGGTTCGCGTTCAGCCTTGTCCAACTTGCGAGCGATGTCGATGAGCCTGGATGAGAGGAGAGAGGAATGAGTGCACACAGAGAGGGCGGGTGCAGATAAACTCTTACATGGGGGTCAACTCTATCAAACTATGCTCATGACCCCAAAAAGAATATGAACCAGTCAGAGTCACTAGCTGAATCGGATTCAGGTTAAAGAGCCCTGACTCTGTTCAGCTGCAGTGTTTGTTGTGCTGACCCACTGGTGCCACCACGGGAGGCTTACACCATGCAGACAATAGGTCAGATGGAGTCAGTGGGGAGTTCTGATATGACCACCAGACACTGGCTTATCAGTTTGCCTGGTTTTCAACAACACACACCCCATATTCCCACTATGCATGTATGAGTGAAAACTAATAGAAAGGTTATCATTCCCAATGTACTTTCTTAGCTACCATAGCTTTCAGCATGTAAAATATATATTTTAATACTGATCATCTGAGTGAGAGACACATTCTGGATATTTATTATTTTATTGCTTCCTTGTGCAGTATGTATGCAACACAGATAGCAAGTTAAAGATAGGGGATCTTCATTTTGTCTGCTGTTGGTTTTCCAGAAGAAGAAAAGAAGTTTAGTGACCTAGTTAAAAATGATTTAAATCTACTATCTCCCTCATTGACAAATCCAGAAATCTATGATTATGCAAATATTTTTAATTTCAAAACTTTGACTACTGGACACAAGATCTGTCTGACATCACTAAAAGGTCCATTCTCACTGCATGTGCACTGGAGGCTTAAAGTTTCCAGATCAAACTTGTGTAAGATGCATACTGGACCATGATTGGCTTCCAAACTCATTGTGATGTCATAAAATCCTGCTCATACGTACACATCTTACACTCAAGATTTAAGGTGAGCACAGAGAAACTTTCCCCCTTCAGCAGATGAATGTGAAAAAAACCTCCTTGTGTCAAACTCTGCACAGCGAGGGTCAAACATCCAAGTGAAGAAACAATAAGTAACACATATTTTTGACTGGAGGGGGACTTAAAACTTCATCACATCAAATCATGAGTCTGCAATGGTTGAAGCATCTTGATGGCTTAGTTGGCTAAGTGTGTATCTTTATCAGATTCAGGGTTCAGGGTTCGAATCTGCATCAGGGTTTAAATCTTGCCCTTTGTATTTTGCCCCGTCTGTCCCAAGCAAGCTTCACTCCCCTACTTGAAATAAAAACAAAATTATTGTCATCCCACTAATGTTAGAGTATTCAATTCCTAGAAACCTAGAAAGTCAAAGAGAGAGTTCCACCACTGACCGAGAGTGCAGAGTGTGAACACTTCTAATCATATTAACTGTCTTTTATTCAGTTATGACCTAGAAAATGCGCTATATATTACTATATTCAAAGAAGTATTTTGGATGACGAAGATAGACATGGATTTGGGAAAATCGTGCACACAAATCTAAAAAGGCGGTTTAGAAAAGGCTAAACAGGAATAACACTGTATCTTATGGTGGAGGACTCATCTAGAATGTCTCACAGTGACTGACACCTACATGTCTGCCCAGCTGTGTTCGCCTATAATGTCTATGGCTTTGAGATGTTCTCCTGCTGACAGGTACATCTCTGCTGCTGCCCGGGGCTCCTTGCTGCTCTTAGCCCAGTCTGCCTGCTTGGTCATCAGGATCCGAGTGCTCTTAGGGTCTGTCGCTCCAATAAAGTCCTGAGAGACAGACACACAGTCTTTTCACACAGTTACAAACTTCTAATTTTACAACTAACACTTAGTCCTAATACTAATCCGGAAGGAAAGCAAGAGAAGTCCAGTTCAGACAGCCAGAACCATGTGGGTCAAGGCCGAGACAGGAGGGAGAGTCACACAAACAGCAGGCGGCTAGAGGGGTCTTTCCCTCCGGTGTCCATCCTACCTAAAATAAACAGCCTATAGGACCAGATGGCCACACAGCCACATAAATATACAGCAGCCACATCAAACACACATACAATCTGATACACACGTACACACAAATATACATGAACGAGTTGTGACTGTGTCTTCTGCTTCAGCAATGTGAATGTAATGCTGATGATCAAAGTGTCCCCTCCCCCACATGTGAACATAATAAAGCATGAATTTGTCTCAACTCCAACTGACCTCCTAGTATTCATGTAAAAGCAGACGCTCACCTTATTTCTCTCCGTTTGTGCTCCATTTCCAACTGTAACTGTGTGTATAAGTTACCCTAGTGATGTACAGGGATACGTGTGTAAAAGCACAGTGTGTGTGTGTATGTGTGTGTACTGATCAGATGATATATGTAGAGATTCCAGTGATATATGAGGAGATGAAAGACAGACGGTAAAGGGGGGCCGTTTGAACACAGTGCAGGGCCCCAACTTGGCATAACTGCACATGATGAAGAAAAACATATGTTGTACACCCCTAAAACATGCAGTGCTCTCCAAGTCGTTCTGTCCATATTGATACAAAGGTATGTTGTACATGCGTATGTGTGTTTTTGTCGATCGATGATTTAATCACCTTGGCGTACTCAAACATGCGCAGGTCAGTGTACATGCTCAGGGCTCTGGATTCGTGGCCGGTACGTTTGTAAAGCTTGGCTGCCTCCTGGAATTTCCCCTGGTAGGCATAGACGTCTGCCAGGAACAGCTCATTGTCGTTCTCACCCCGCTTCTTCCTCTCCTGCAAATCAGTCAACACAAACACTGGCATGTGTGCAGAGATAAACACTCACAGGCATGTACACACACTCACACACAACAGTTATGCATGTGTGTTCACGCACACAGAGGGCACTGAAAACCATTGGTTTGCTGGATGCAATCAGCCTCACTTTTGAACCCACGCTAGACTCTTATACCATCAGTCATAAGAATATTCGGGAACAAATACTATTTTTATAGAATACAATGAACATTTCTTTCATATCGCTGAAAAAAGCACACTTTCAAAGTAGGACATTTCCCCTTTTCAAAAGGGAGAACAGCAGAGACTTTCTCTTGGCACTAGCAAAGTTGAAAAAGTCTTTTTTCTGCTCTGCATGCATACTGTCAAGGAATGTGTGTGTGCTCTGCTGTGTGTATATATTTGCTTGCATTTGTGTGTGGATTGCACGCAAGAAGGTCAGTCAGGATACACTTTCCTCCCTTGTTCAAGGTTTTTTTTTAAGTGTAGCCAAGGGCAAAGCCTAGCAATTAAATGTATGATGACTATAATAATTGTGATTGGCCCAGTCTCCCTCAAGCCTTGACTAACTTTGATGATGTCAGTTTTGGTCGGAGCAGAGATCAACAAACAAAAAATGCAAACTTGGCTTTACACAATATTGAGGGATTTTTATTCCCCTTTCTGAAGCGTAGGTATTACCTCAATGCTATTGATGAGCTCCAGGTAGCGCAGATCTCTGATTCTAATGAAGGCCTGAAAATGAAAAAAGATTAGAAATCATTTAGAGGATGGCCTCTCAGAACCTGATGTTTTGTGTTTTCTTTTGCAATACCAGCTTCTTAAAGATTTTATTTGAACATTGGTTGTGTTTATACTTGGCTGTAAATTGGTGGTGAGTGTTTGCAGATGACATGAAGCCTAAGAGTAAGGCCAAGGTACTGTCGCCACATTTGGAGGAATTGCTGCTATTTGTACATTTTTATTATTCTGTGAAGATAAAAATTAGTAAAATGGGTGGATTGATGACACTGATCTTGATCAGAACAATTTGTGTGTGTCTGACTGGCCTTCTTGGCGGTGTCAAAGTCAAGTCCCTCCAGGGCCTCTGTGGCTAAATCCCTCCAGTCACTGTCTGTCACGCCTAGACAGGCGATCTGGTAGGCCTCCTTAAACATCTTCCTCTCCAGGTACTGGTACATAGGCGCAGACTTGGCAGAGAAACAACACCACCGTCAAAAAGCATTACAAACTTTACATTGTGAAAACAGAAGCAAACAAATCAATAAATAACCACCAACAAAACGATATCTTCACCACATACTTGTCTCAATAACTGATACAAAAGCAGTCCATATAAGTAATTTTTTGCCAAACAAATACCATGATATTTAAGATACACCGAGCATTGGAAATGTTGTGCTATTATTTCTACATTATGACCAAGTGGAACACAGCCATTGCCTCTAGACTAGGGCCAGCTGACAACATACTACACACCTGAGGCACCTCCACAGCAGACATGGAATAAACATGGAGACAGAAGATCTTAGAGCCGTTGTAGCCGACCATAAAGCCTTGCATCTTCTGCTGGTGCACAGGAAAGTTGCTAGCCTTGATGTTGAGGTAGCCGTTGCCAGAGAAGCACAGCATGTCCTCACACTGGGTGTTCCAGGCCACGCTGTTAGCATTAGGCTCCTACAGGGAAAGCAAAAGAGAGGGGGTAGGTAAAGGAGGGTAGCGGGAAAATAAGGTCTAGAGGTGACTGTGGAACACAGACCAGGCAGGAGTACATGAGTAAGATATGTACCTGTACCTAATGCAAATAAGTATACATGCGTGTTTCTATTTTATTCCATCCCACTGCACCTCCGAAGTGTATTTTAAAATCTGCCATGGTTCCTCCACCATACCCTTTACTCTCCTCCACTGGCTGCTGACCTGAAAAAGCAGTTCTTTACTGTTGATGTCATAGACCAGGAGAGTGTTGTGCTCATCCACCACAGCCAGTTTATTGCGGGAGGCGCTCATGTCCAGGCAGCGCACTGACGTTGACAGCTTCAGCAGCGTGATGGGAAACGGGTTGTCAACAAATATCTTCAGGATCTACATCACAAAAACAATGACCAGCAGAGCGAAATCAGAACACAGTATCAGTGCGAATGCTAGTTAAATCCAGTCGCAATAAATGTAAACACTATAAGGAATATATGTTGTGACTTGCAGTCCCATCCTCATACAAATAAATTCTCATCTTCTTCAAGAACAAGGCTGTTTCTTTTATGTTCAAATTGTGCAAAATACTCACAGCTCCATTCTTTAACCCTACTAGCAGGCCCTCTCTGCCTGGCGGACCACCAATCACTTTGATGTAGCGAATTAGAGACTCCATCACCCATTCTTTTTCCCTGATGCTGGTGAAGGACATGCACTGGAGCCTCTTCTCCTGCACAAGAGCATAGTGGGAAAGGTGAGACCACAATTACATATAACACATGAAACACTGACTGGTTCAGTACGACTAAATGGTCCTGTTTTTATTATTTCACAGCCTGTTAATCTCACCCCTTACGTTATTTAAACATACTTGTAAATGTCTAACAAATCTTAGCACATTGTTTTTCTAAACACTGCAAAGTGTGGCTCAACGTCAGAAAGCAATGCTATAAAGATAAACAATGATTTGATTTGACACAGGCATACACAGCCCATACGAGCACAGCCCATTTATATGGTCTAAAAGCTGTCTGAGACATGAAACACGAGCATGCCTGTTAGAGAGAGATCTGAAGCACCTCTGTCACACACAGACAGATTTAAAGGGAAATAACCTCTCTGTTATGGCTGCTCCTCCTCCCTACCAGCCTCTGTCAAACACATAGAGACAAGAAGCAGAGAGGAACCCCGAGGGACACCCACTGGTTCAACAGACTGTGGTCCTTCCCCTTCATTCAACTGTCTTGCTTTATCCAGTATGAAGAGGGTTGAGAAGGGGAGCGAGACACAGCCTGCAGAGCACATGCACAGCTGGAGCCTTTTGCAAACTAGGCAGAAACATCTGGGAAACCAGCAATTTCATGATATTAACATTTTTCTCTGGGCTGTTTGGGCTAATGCTGAATGGCTAAACACTGATTCACTCTGCTTCCATCATGCAAATAGTGCTCAAATGTCTCTACGGCCTCTTGCGCAGTCTGTCAAGTATGCGTTAGTCTAATTTACAAAGAACAAGAGTGTCACTGCAGGTCAGTAGAATTTAGTCTGAGAAGCATAAATGAAGGAAAACTGTTTGTCTCAAAGATCAAAAACACAAACAGGCTCTGGGAGAAGCAAGCAAGATATTTAAATTAATGTTTTGGATGCTTTGTTTTTATGAGCATTACATGGAACTCTATCTCTTCTGACCTGACACAGGATGATATGCTGGGAGCAGACCACCAGCAAGTTGCATTCAAACTTCCTGCAAATTTTCTCCTTGATGCGGTAGTGCATGTCTGAGGAGTCATCTGAATAGAGCTCATAGATGAGGATCTTCTCGGGCAGCTGGATAGCAAGGCGGTTTCTGTAGATGGCGATCTTCTTCACCAGCTCTCGACACTTGATCCTCACTAGGGAAAGAAGGGAATGAAGGAAGAGAGTGGACATGTGAGGAGGGTGAGGAAAGTTTAATTATCTTAGCCAATGCATCCTGTTGAATGAGTCTTCTCAGGGCTGATGCCTGTCACGCTGCTCTTTCATGCATGTGTAAAAAATTAAATACTCCTTTATAAAAACAGATCACAGACTCCCTACCCTTACAAAACAGTAATTGGATGACTGTTGATAGGACAGATATGGTTGATATGAAAAATTACAATATATTCCTATTAAAGTTATGGGTAATATTTAAAGTTTAGTTCAGAGAATACTGCTTCTATATCCTTAATCATGGCACTAACTGCGATGCTTCAAGACACATAAATCCTATCATTTGGAGTGGCATCACAATAAGTCCTCTATGAAACTCAATATCCTGTTGCTAAAGCAAAAGTGCACCTTTTTGTTCAGTGATGAGGTGCTGGACAATGACATCAGTCATGCTGTCTCTATAAGCATAGCGATCCTTGTAGAGGCCGTGAACTGTACTGAAGATAAGTTGGTAGCAGGCGATGGTCCCATCCTGGCAGCCCACCACCTAGATAAGAGATAACAATGTAGCAATACATCCTATTAACACCTCTAAGAAAAGACTGGGAGAGTGGGAAAATGTTCCTGTTGTTAAAGCATCTACACAGTAGAACTGAGAGAATCTGCCAGCAACCAATTCTCTCTTGTATGCCTCATCACTTTCAGTTAAATATGGTGAAAGGAAAAGCTGCTAAGGTGTTACTGTAAAATAAAATGACTTGTGTATCTGTGTAGCTAAAGAGTCGCTATGCTATCAGATCAAGAAAATGTATCAAATGCAGACTGGCACTCTGAGTCTGAGTTTTATCAGTGTGGTGCATTACATTTCCCTACTTCTTCTATTACACACTATTATTTAAGGATAGGGATAACCTCTCTAGACATATGGCTTCACAAGGTGCCCACCACAAAGTTGGAGTCAGGCTTGACCCGGCACGTCCACACCCAGGCATTCTGCTCTCCAATGGTACCTAGTCGCACACCATCTTTAGTGTAGAGGGAGGCCTGTTTATCAGAGCCACCCATGACTATATACTCGCCCTTGGAGAAGTAGCTGACGCAACAAGGGTCATAGGTTAGAGTTCTGTCTTTTCCAATCTGAGGGAGACAAAGAGAATAAAACAAGTATTTCTTATATTTATTGCCCATGGGCCTGGGCCAACACTTCCCACTGTCTGGGCTGAAACACTCAAAGTTCACAGTGCATTCAACCATCCCTCTGAGTGTTAGATGAAAAGATAGACAAAAAGTGTTCCTCTGGTTTAAATAGCCTCTATTGTATTAGTGTTCCAAGTCCATTTGCACAACATCATATTAGTTCCCCAACTCTGTGCATCTGTTTCTCCTCACTCTGGAAAAAGGCTGCCTGACAATCCATAGTTATTTTCTTTTATTGCAAACAATTCCTGGTGTTGTAATCAAAACAGGGTGTTCACTTAAATAGATAAATAGGTCGATGACAATATGAGCCTAAGGCATAACGGCAGAGTAATGAACAGTGCATATTTGTCTATAATTACGGTATTGCCCACAGGGAATTTAGGAGGAAGGAGGGACAGTGAGGGGGCCATTAAAACATAGCAGGATCACTTCCAATGTACTGTTATGGTTTCAATAGACCCTGACAGCCTGATTACAACAGGAAACCCAGGTCTTAAACTCAGTAAAGTGTTTGCAATAACATATATTTTAGACAGATAGACCGACTCAAGCATTCTTGTTTCTTATTGCTATAGCCAGTTATAGCACATACAGTGAGTTGATAGTGTTTCAAAGTGCTATTAGTCTTCTGGCATATCCCATGCAAGGTAATGAGACTGCCTATATTCAGTCACCTAAATGCCCTTTTAAACAGTTTGAAGTAGCAGAGGAGACAGGTTTGTTTTACTAGAACATATTGCACGAGTAAGACTCACTGTATATGTATTTATATGTATATGTACATTGCAAAGTCACTATGTTGGTTGTACTTAGGCATACCATATGGTACTTTGGGATTCAGGATTTTGATTACATAGACCTGTGATACTCACCTGCTTTCCACTGAGCTGATAGAAGGACAGCTTCTGACCCCAGTCTGCCACAGCAAGAATGTCATTGTGCTCATCCCTGTGAAAATACAACAAAAATGACTTTAAGCGTAAGTACTCTTGTCAACATACTGTACTGACGGGACTTTGGTTGTTTAGGTAATGACAGTGTTAATTAAAGCAGAGAGGCCACCGTTCAGCTAGGGGACATATGGTCAAGCCCTTTTTCCTAACAATGGAAAGCTTTTTGTTTTTGTCCTCAACAATTTTAATTACATGTCAGGACAGAGGATTGTATTTATCTTTATTACTGTCACAAACAGTATTCCTATGTATCTATCCATCTAAGCCTGTCTGAGAAGAAGTCACCCTGTCAACGCGTCCTTGAGCAAGACACTGAATCCCTAGCAGCTCAAGAGAAACTCCTTCCTGGCTGACCTCATGCTCTGACCTCCCTGTGATAACCAACCATATTCCATAAAGAAACCCAATAATAAAATATCTGGTGCATCTTATCATTGTCTCTCATCACTGGCCTCTTTGCCCTTCCTCCTGCAAATGTTCATCTTCCTGTCTGCCCTTTTCTCTCAAATAACCTGTTCAGTAGTCCTGTGCAGTGGCTACATCTGAGCTCCTGGCTTTGGCTGTAGGGGGCATCAAAGAGCAGAGACAGCTGCTTCAAGGAATCATAATCCTCTCCCTCATGGCAACAGATCCACCGCACTGGTTGACCACTGCCACCTGCTGGCCTTGCACAAGCTATTCAGTTAAAATGCAATGTACTCTCATTCGCACATCATTACTTAAAATCGTGGCGACATGTATGGACAGTGGATAAGTGTTTGTGGCAGTGCGAGGTATTACATTTTTTCTACAATCTTATGCTGCAATAATTAAGAATGACTAACTTAGAGGGGTTCCAGGCTATGGACCAGATAGGAGATGAGGAGCCTCCTGGACGCTCTATCTTGACCTTCTCCTCTCCATTCTTGTTCCGAATGCTCACCACTCCATTCATCATGCCGAGGGCAAGGTACTGGCCATCGTTTGTCCACCTTCAATCAAAAGAAACTCTTCAACGTAAATATGTCACGTTAAAGTGCACCAATGTTGCAGACAGTTATAACTACAGACTTCACTTACCCACAACATGTTATTTTGCTGCTCACTTTATGTTTGTTCACAGATTTTTGCTCTGGGGACCACAGACCTAAAAATGGAAAAGTTACAAAGATGTCCAGTGCCCCATGGGGGCAATCTCTCCTTTTAAAGATATTCATATGTTTATAGAATATTATTTACAAGATTTTAAAATCTGGAATAGACTCAAACTCATGGTGCACTCACCAAAGTCACCAGAAGAGCAGGAGGCAAGTTGATGAGTGACAGGATTGTAGGCAACACACTGGATAGAGTCATTGTGACTACAGATAAACACATGAAAAAAAAAAAAAGAGGTGAAGGACTACACACTGCAGAGGATGCCTTAATACTAAAGTGATGACCAAAAGTGACACTTACGTATATTTTAAAATACCCTCCAGTTTAGATGTCCAGATGATGATGCTTTTGTCTGCTGACCCTGAGGCAAACCTTTTTCCTGCAGAAGAATGAAGTAGTTAGTAAGATAACAATGACGACTGATACAGAAAAATGTAGTGCACAAATGGAAAGCCAGCTGAGTACCATCTTTAGCATAGGCCACACAGTACACTATGTCTTTGTGTCCTTTTAAAGGCTGGATAATAGTTCCATCTGCTGTGTCATAAACCTGCAACAAAAATACAATACATTAAATGTAATAATAATGCATGTACTCTTTAGATATGTGCCTTGGCCAAAGAAAACAGGAAAGCCTTACCAGGACACGAAGCCCTGCAGCAATGATGAGTTGGCTGCCATCTGGCTTGAAGGCAAGGTCATAAACACTGCAAACCAGAATAATGGTGAAATGGTTATTCAATTAATCAATAAGTCGTTAAACAACAATTTTTGACGATTCTTTCATATGTTGTTTATTAAGGAAAGATGCCAAACATGTATGGGTTCCAGCTTCTCAAATGTGAGGATGTGCTGCTTTTTACAGCTGCTTTTATAACTGTAAATTAAATATCTTTGGGTTTTGAAAAATTTGATGGGATAAAACAAATAACAATTCTTGACCTTGGAAATAGCAGTGTAACAAAAAAAATCCAAACACAAGGTGCACAGGTCCCAACCAAGTAAGAGAACCATAATTATTAAGAAGGGTTTTTGTCAAATGATGAAAATGGCGTTAATCGTTAACCTAGTAAAAATTGAATATACTGTAACAAACATAACATAAATAAAGCAAATAATGTTGACTGTTCATTTAAAATCCTGTTATCCTGGATCGACTGAGGTATAGCGTTAGATATATAACTTAGTAGCTTCTTAAATGAAAATGTATGTCATTCACAGCAAGCAATGACGTGCAGCAACAACCAACCTGGTCGTTAACGACAGTTAGCTAGCTTAACATTAACGTTAGCTCCGACCAAACGTCATATCGTGCTACAAAGGAAAGCTGACATGCTTCACCATTGATAGGACAAATATTTTGCATGCTATCTTAAATACAAGAAATATACACCAGCTCTAGTATCTCTATAGAGAATAAAATGTATCAAATAGAATTGCTGTGGGGCTAATGCTAGCTAACATAGCTAGCTAACACTAGTTTACATAGCAACCGCCGTTGCTAACCACCTAGCGTTACATCCCAGTATCGGACCTAGGTTGACAACGAAAACCTAAACATCTAGACTCTCACCATTGTTCACGAATGGTTTCTTTCCATGCTAGAACGGCTCTCATTTTCACCTTTTAAAAGCAAATAGGACCGATTGTTTTTTTTATCAACAGGTTGTTGTTGCTTGTTCAGTCGGTTTTTCATACTAAGCTCCGTTTTCAGGATTCGTTCTTACTGCGCAGATTCGGATCTGCTCGCTACTTCCGGTGTTCGCCAACTTCCCTCCATGCTCCGGTGTTGACATCAGAAAGTAAGCGGGAGGGCAGAGCAGAGACATCAGTCTCCACATTTACACGCCTATGGGAAAGGAAGGAGTTCGAGGTTGACCAGTATTCATGTATGTCATGTAAACCTTTGAATAAGTCTGTTATAGTAACGCTTTTCTGCTTATCATGTCAACATCTGCCCTTTAGTACATTCATGATATGTTATGTGGTGATACTTGCCTACTTTATGTGATACTGTACAACAGAGAGATGTCATGTATATGTTGTAAATTTTAGGTAAAGATGCCACAGACGGAATGGCTGCTGGTGTGAGAGTAAAAAGTCAGCTGCTGGACAATGACTTCAACAGACTCCACCACTTCAGATTCCACAACTGTCTCAACCGGGCTCCAAAACAACAATACACTTCACTTCAAAATGCACCCTACAAGCTGTGATATCCAGCTGGAGACCAGTGGAGACATAAATAACCATAGTTGCAAGGACGAGGATGATTCGTGCCACACTTCCACAATGCCCCCTGGCTGGATCAGAGAGGTGAGGCAGAGGAAAGCAGGCAAGACAGCAGGCAAACTGGACATCTACATTACAAGGTGACACAGTGTTTTCTTGTAATCCTCTCTGTATGTAATCATACCTCTCATCAAGACTAAGTGCACTGCAGATTCAGTTAGATCAGTGTCTAATGGGTCTTTCTGTTGTTTAAGTCCCCAAGGGCTGAAGTTCCGGTCAAGAGCATCCCTGCATGCTTTCCTCCTAAAAGATGGAGAAGGGAACTTAGACATAAACCTTTTTGATTTCACTGCATCCAAAGGCGGTGTTGTCACCACTCCCTCCCAAGTGAAACAGAGGAGGAGAAAGAAAAAACTTGCAGATGGACAGCAGGAGAAAACAAGAGAAATACTGGATCCACCTCCAAATAAATCTAAGAGAGCCTCTTCCTCCCTCAGAAGTACTGAAGAAGAAAAAGTAAACAGTGCAGAAGATACTAACCATATTAATACTGACATTGTACTAGAGGAGATAACACGTGTACTAGAAGTGTGTAATGACAAAACTGATGAGACGGTGAAGTGTTGCATACAAGCCGCACCTTCAACCACAGTGGGTGATGTCAAACTGCAGAAGAGCCCTCAGAGGGTGGGCCTGTTGAGAGAGAAGCTACTCAGACTGGCTCCTTCCATTAACCAACAAAACACTTTCATTGTTCACATGGACGAACAGGCAACAGACTCGCAGCCTTCTGTCCCGACTCTGAATGTTGAACCTGCCACTGAGAGCGTGAACGAGGGTGAGGATGAACGAGGCGCAGATGAGATGCAGATTCACAGCAAAGGTGACAACAAGCCTAATTCTGAAGTGGAGGCTGATGCTGACAGTCACCGGGATGTGGAAGAGGAGGTGTTGTTACCTGACATCACTGAATCTCTCACTGAGAGCTTCACACCAGTGAGAGATTCCCAGAATAGTAAGCATGATCTATACTGTCTGCCAGCTTGTAAAAGCAGCTGTTAAAGTTAGTTTTCTCTGGATATACTTCTTTTTTAAACCCATATTTTATTTTGATTTCAGCATATTATACAGTGCACTACAATTTCACATTTTAACATGTCAGTTTTTCTTTATCCAGTTTCCAGCTGCCTTCACATTTTTCCAGTTACATGGATACATAAAATTTCAAAGAAACCAAATACATTAAGTAACACAAAGAACCTAAGGCTAAAATAGGCTTGATGAGCCTTAGTGCGTATGTTATTTGTTCCATTACATAGATTTCCCATAGTTTTTGAATCCATATGCTGTATGAAGCAGGATCAGGTTTAAAGTAATAACTAATATGATTTGTAACAAGTAGTGTACTTCTTTAAGGGCATCAACCACATAAATAATGAGTATGATTCATCTCTGGTGTCTGGAAGTGTCTTTGTAGTTACTTTCCTTTTGAACTCCCGCCAAGTATTTGAAATAGTCACCAAATGTGCCTCCCTACATTCATTTATTTGTAAGGTGTTGTTTGGGTTCATGGGCAAAGATATTTGACATACTTTTATATCCTCATTTCTTATTTGTAATACTGTAAGGAACTGCTCTGTTGGCGTGGGAAACTAATGTGTCATAAGAAATGTATTCTTATTTAAATATACATACATGTTCCCTGTCTGCCTAGAGTCCAAGAGCATGGAAGACAAACGGAAAACAAGCCCATATTTCAGCAGGAAACCCGTCAGGGATGGTAATGTTAAAATGGTTAATTTAATACAAGAAGCAGAGAAAGCCTGTGTATGTAAAGTATACCTCAACATTTATGAACCAAAGTTGTGTTTGGCTTAAGGAGACATGTACACTGTCTGTACACAGGCCTTAGCCCACCCAGGAGGAAGGCCTTCAAGAAGTGGACACCCCCTCGCTCTCCCTACAACCTCGTACAGGAAACCCTTTTCCATGACCCCTGGAAGCTCCTGGTGGCCACCATTTTTCTGAATAAGACCAGTGGTAAGATCTAACATACACATACACACATTACATTGCAACAGTATTGTACCAACCAGTACTCAAGTCTAGAATTTCTCAATTTGTTTTTTTACAATACTCCAGGCAAGATGGCCATACCAGTACTGTGGCAGTTCTTTGAGCGTTACCCGTCTGCAGAGGTGACCCGGGAGGCCGACTGGAAGCCCATGTCTGAACTTATGAAGCCACTAGGCCTGTATGAGCTTAGAGCCAAAACGCTCATCCGCTTCTCAGGTGAATGTGCTTGTCCACTGTATGTGATGGATTACAGTATCCACTTCTGTGTACATGCAGTATGTTTGTGCACAGTAATTACAGTATTATTGCAGTGTTGTCACTAGATTTGTATGGTTTTAGTCAGAATATATGAATCAATATCAGTGGCCAGATAAACCTCACAATCTATTTTTCTCCTGTGTAGAAGAATATCTAACTAAACAGTGGCGTTACCCCATCGAGCTGCACGGTATCGGGAAGTATGGCAACGACTCCTACAGGATCTTCTGTGTGGGAGAATGGAGACAGGTGAGTGTAATCCCAACTGTTTTACTTTCGGTGGATTACATTAGTTTTGTAATGACAATTCATGCCAAATCTGATATTTTGTTGGTATTTTCATATCAAAGGTGACGCCTGAAGATCACATGTTAAACAAATACCACGCCTGGCTGTGGGAGAACCATGAAATGCTCGGAATCTGAAACACAAAGTATGAGGCACTGCGAAGAAGATTTGTTATGGCACGGACAAGAAAATCATTTATGTCACATAAACACTGCAGTTATCTAACAATGCTAGTGATTAACTTGCAAAGTTAAACCTGAATTCCTTTAATATTATGCAGTGACATTCTGAAGGTATCAGTGTTAGCCTTTCTGTAAAAACTTTGACTCAATGTGTAATAAAATGTTTTAAGTGGTTTAAAAGTTCAAATGATTCATGAGTGCATTATTCAGTCAATCTGACTGGTTTTCTTGTGAATTCTGACTGTTAGTCCATTGTCACAGGCTAAGAATTTTTCTTTTTAAGTGCATGGATGCATGACCTTACACTCCACAAAGCAGCTTCCTTTTGATGGGGGGTAACGTGATTCCCAAGGCAACTGTTGCCACCGCAAAACACTCAGTGAATGCACAGGCATGTCACTGTTTAATCTTTAACTAGTACCAGTACAGTAAATAGCTATATGTACATTTGGAGTTGTGTTATGATTTAATAGTATTGCAACTTTAAGAAGAAGATAATTAAACAGTGCACAGTGCAGTTTCATTCCACAAAGATTGGATTTCTCTTGTGGGCGAACAGAAGAACTTGAACTACAAAATGAAACTACGTAAGAAAACAGCTTTGTTTTTTCCATTTGTTGTATATTTTGGTGTTACTAGCAAACATGTTAAACACATGCTGTGATTCTGTTTATCTTCATTACCACAGCAGCCATCTCTATACCTTCCACGCCAGTGTGTATTCCTCACGATGCACCTCCTGTCCGGCAGAGTCGCTGCCTGGTGGTCACTCCCATGACATTTCCCATCATCTCAGACTCTGCCCGGCTGTGGACAAGCAATCAGGTGAGCAGAGATTAATTGACACTCTGTTCATTGTCTGACTGATCTGTCTCAAAGGAAGATGGTGTTTGCTTTGAGGTAAAAAAAAAGGAAAAAATACTTCCATAAATCTGCTCCCTAGAGTATTCCAAGACTGAACCCTTTACATCCACCTTTGGTCCATAAACGCACCGTGAGTCTGGAGACGCCAGCTGTTCACCACCACAACCACCAGAGGACACTCATTTTGCAGAGGAGAGAGCATTACAGGTAGGAGCGTCTGACCAATACCTCACTGTAACTGATAGATTGATTGATAGATAGATTTTTGTACTGAGAATTACTGATGCCATTGCCATCTTTTTTTTGGAAAGCTGAGTTCAAAGTCACTAACTTGTAGTTGGTTGGTGTGTTAGGTATCATCAAGTGTGGCGAAAACCCTTTTACGGAACCAGCAGTGAGAGGGAAGAGTACAGGTAAAATAATGAACACTTTCACTTTTATCCTTTCAATCTCTCCTAAATGGGGGTTGCATTACATACTGCATATTTTACTTCTTAATGTTCATTGGTGACAAAGAAAAGTCGTTCTCTTTCCTGTAGGAAGGAGTTGCGAGAGCAGTTAAAGAGGCAGATAGAGGAGAAATGTGTAGCACTGAAGCTGCAGCTGGCCAGTAAAGTGAAGGAAGCAGATTATCTACAAGAAATGGACCGCCTTGCCCTGTCCAGTGAAAGAGAGCAAAGGATCCAGCACAGCAAATCAATGACAGCTTACAGAGATGAGAACAAGAGGGTATAGTCCCACACGACACATACATTATGTATCCACTGCTAATGCTTTTGTGTTTATGCCCCTTATGGTTGTGTCCTGAAAATGGTTCAACATGCTGGCTGCTCTCAGGTTACAACAATATAGGGAGTGTTTGAAGTCTTTCTCTTGTCTCGTGTGTGTGTGTGTGTGTGTGTGTGTGTGTGTGTGTGTGTGTGTGTGTACAGCTAATGGAGCAGAGCTGGAGGGACAGAGCACTAACACGCTCCCAGGAGGTCCTGAAGGAGAGAGAGCTGCTGAGCCTCAACCCCATTAACTGGAGTGGAACACTGAAATAGGTTGAACCTCAACATCCAGTCAAAACTTGAGACTCAGGCCTCGCTGTAGCACTTGGGCATGCATGAATGGGATGCAACGTATAGAGTATGTGTAATTAGTGTCTGTGATAGCCACTGAAGGAACTTACTGTAAGAGGGATGTTTCTACGATTTTCTAAACTGGGAAGAATCAAATGAAGTTCTTCACCTTTCTTCTGAATATATAAGAATGCTTACTTTATAAAGGTTCTCTTATCCGCTGCTGTGGGTTCCAATACAGTAAATCCAAGATTTAAGAGTACTATAACTTTATCTGACTTATGATGGACAGTTTTTTTAAAGTTTCGAAATCAATGCAGCAGAACTAGATATTTTTTATGCCATGCATTCTTCTTCATCAAAACCTACATTACCAACAGTGCAACCCGACCGCCAAGTTATGTTGCAGATTTGGGTGTCTTATGCTAGTAGCGGCTAATGTAGCCGAGAGCCACTAGCCCCAAACAGAGATTAGGGGCAGGCTACAGAGGTCTGGTAAACTCACTTCTTTTTAACTCTACACCCCCAGATTCTTTTCATTTTCAAACTTGTAGTCTTCAGCCCCAACAACATTTTTTCAATCCAATTTCACACAGCTCCATCTGGAGCCACAAAAGACTTTATACAATTTTTTCACATATGCAGTAGTGCTCCCCAAGAAAACAAGGGACAAACAGACTTTGATGTGTAAAATCAGTGGAGTTACCCTTTAAGGGTTTCTCCCAGTCACTGACTTCCTGCATGCCCTATAATTTATGATGCAACATGCAATTGTAGAAAATCATTTCCCACAAGCTAGAATGTGTTTCCTCATTCTGTTTATGTAAAGAGCAGAGGCAGCTTGACAAAATTGAATTAAAAAAATCAAATAAAAAACATGAGAAGTGACAGACCTTTTATTGTAAAGCAAACATGTATAATGAATAATGACTCGTGGACAACTTTCCACTCTAGGAAAACCAAAGATAAATGAGATGGACGGGTATGAAGTGGTGCTTCAGTGGCTTCCTTACATGATGCTACTATATCTGCTGCTAGAATTACTACTGAACAGATTAAAAAACTGCATTGACTATGCACACGAAAATACAGAGAGGAAATGTCAAGAGTAAAATATGATAAACATCTTCCCAATAAATATTGCTTTCAAAATAAATTAAAGGCAACAGAAAATGGCTTTAATCATCCAGATTACCTAAGCACATTCCCTCACACACTCATTACGTGGTCTACAGCAGTAATGTTGGTGATCCAGCAGGTGTCGAAGTCCTTCTTCCATGCCAAAGTAAGACAATAAATTAACACATACAGTGTAGTACCTTTCATTTCAAATCCTATTTTCATGCATTATTACTAAAAAGAATCATTCAGTAAGTAAGGAGGTAAAAAGTCATTCTGTGAACATAAATAACCAGTGGTTCATAATGGAAATATCCCAGAGTTTCGATGAGCTTTCTTTTTGGGGTTATTGAGGAAATTCCTAAAATGTCCTTATCCGACCCCGTGCACAACCTGACATCACAGCCAAAACTTGCGTACCATTCAGTCTGTGGGAAAACCTTTGCTTCGTAGCATTGAGATAATGAAAAACATGATGGACGTGATGACTGGAGGTTTTGATTGTGTGGAAGAAAACGACATCATTTCTTGAGCAACATCGAGGCCAAACGAGACATCCAAATGCATAAGAGATTTTAACAATCAGTAGTGGTCTTCATGTCACCCTTGTTCCCAACAAAGTCGAGGTAGGTGATTAGGTTCAGTTCCTTTATATCAGTGCAGTGTTGCTTTGTTATTCCTCTTCAAGATTCACGGTTTCATATCCTTCAAGTTCTCGCCTTTTTCCTGCATTATCCTATTCATAAACATAAATGAACCCAAGCCCTTTCAAGTAACTCCCCAATCCCAAATGAGTCCCTGAAAGGCTAGCATTGTAGGGATAGTTTCCTGCCCCCAGTTGAGTCTTATTCACCCTAACTGGCTGGTATTCCAAGGCTTTCTCAAATTGTGGCCCCAGACAGTCTAGCGTCCCTTCAGAAATCCATCCAGCATGTAGTCTCCCTTTTCTGTCAGCCAGTATCCGGCCATAGCAGCCACGCCTCCGATGAAAATGGCCGTGAAAACC
This sequence comes from Macquaria ambigua, assembly GCA_008360985.2. NCBI lineage: Eukaryota > Metazoa > Chordata > Actinopteri > Centrarchiformes > Percichthyidae > Macquaria > Macquaria ambigua. The sequence goes on along the minus strand of VMKM01001494.1, from coordinate 7,647 downwards.
ATATCACCCTTAGCAGCGAGCGTAGCTAGGGCACAGATTACAACGCCAAAGAACATCTGCTGCAGTACAAGGACCTCATCGTCTGTCATGTCGTCAAACAGCCCCTTCTCTGGGCCAGCTGAGGAGGTAGAGGAAAAAAAACTTAGCCAACGGTTCTGAGAAGCTGTCAACAATACATGCGTTTGTATATTTACTGCTACGACTACTTACCAGGAGGCTTATTCTCAACACAGATGCTATCTCTTCTAATGAATCCTTCAGCACAGTCACAGTGGAAGGAGCCCTCCTCATTGATACAGGCCTCATTGAGTCCTGGGCATGCTATTGCACGCTCACTACATTCATCTATATCTGTGCGAGAAAGCAAAGAAAAGCTGTTTAAGGAAATCAGGAAAAAGGTACAGAGGTGTGGCACAGAAATTCAGTAAATAAGTGGTATATCCTTACCGAGACACTTTGCTCCTTTCAATTTGTAGCCACGTGAACATTTCTTACAGCGGGCAGGACCACTACCCATGCAGCCCACACATGCCTGGTCACAGCCTGGATATGACAAAAGCACAGGGGTCAACATTACGTGCTAAACTTGGTATTAAGTGCTATGTTGTATGAATAACTATGAATTTGTCATATATTGGAAAATGTCGTTCCCACAAAAAAAAAAAAAAAAAAAAAAATGCAACTAATGAAGTTAGAAGAACCACCTAACTAGAGCTGCAATGATTAGTCAACAGAAAATGAATTGGCAACTATTTTGATAATCGATTAATAATTTTAGTCATTTTTCAAGCAAAAATGCCAAACATTCACTGGTTCTAGCTTCTCAAATGTGAAGATTTGCTGCTTTTGTTTGACATATGACGGTAAACTGAATGTCTTTTGGTTTTAGACTGTTCATTGAATAAAACAAGCAATTTGAATACAAATTCCTTGAGTTGTGGGAAATTTTAACGGGCATTTTTCACTATTTTCTGACATTTCATAGACAAAACAATGAATCGAGAAAATAATCAGCAGAGTAATCGATAATGCAAAAATTCGTCAGTTGCAGCACTACACCCAACCAACAACACAGAAACCATTCAGATTTTGTGATGAGAGACAGTAGATTTTTTTATTATAATTTCAGCAATGTTATCTAAAAACCTGCATCTTCTCACACAAATCTTGTTCATACTTGCATGCTTTCATTAGATACAATACAGTGCACTGACACCAGTAACTACACAAGAGAGCATACCTCTGCATTCATATGATCCCTCTGTGTTGTGACAGTAGGTGTTAGAAGGACAGCGAGCCAGCTCTGTACCACACTCATCAATGTCTAAGAGACATACAAGGGCAGTCAAACAACACACATCCAGAAAACTGGCACGGAGTCAGTGAAATGTTACCACATGACCTCTAAAGCCAAACTCACCCACGCACTTGTTGTCGTGAAGGATCCAGCCAGGTTTGCAGTCAAGGCATTTGTAGTCCTGCGGCCCTGAGCACTTCTTACATGAGTGGTAGCAAGCTACAAAGGACGAAAGACGAGGAGACAGTTGGGAGGGTCAATTTTAGATGACCTCAAACAGAATTAAATACATGTAGAGGGTTGAAACAGTTGTCTGAATCTGGGTCACCTGCACAGGCTCCTGTGCTGTCGTTGGAGCTTTTCTCTCTGTAGTAGCCGTCAGCACAGCTCTGGCACAGACGGCCCGAGTATCCGGGGTCACAGACACACTCTCCATCTCCCAGGCGAGTCCCCTCCCCCTCGCAGCGGCCCAGACCGCCACACACACCACCAGGGCCAGATGGACATTCTGTATTGGATAAATATGCTATTAGTGGTATTCTGGAACTCTTAAAAACCAAGGCTCTGAATTAACATGGTGATTTTATAAAGTCTAAATCATTCTTCACATAGGGCAACCAAGGATAAATGGGGTTTGGCATGGTAAGGTTTTCTGTACTGATATCAGGAAACATCTGTTTAATTCTTCATGTTTTTCACACCTTTGCAGTCCGGTCCAAAGCGTCCAGGTGGACAGCAGAGTCTCAACTCCTCTATGCACAGCCACTCAAATAGGTCCGGTGCCTCCTGCTGCCTACAGGTCACATACATTACATCATGGCAGTCATGGAGTTAAAACAGGGGCATGGCAATACATCTTAACAAAACATAGCTACACACACAGCTGGGGCCAACACTGTCTCAATTTAAAAAAATAAATGTGGGATTAAAACTAATTTAATTAAAGGATATCCAAATTTAAGACAGACTACTTAAGAGATTAAAACAACTCATTACTTAAATACTGAATGAGGATATTCCTAATTTTTGTTTTCCCATGAAATTGCAGCTAATTTAGAACACATTCTACTACATAATGCACATATCACATTTACCTGTGGAACCACCATGTCTCCACTTGGTCCTCTATCTGCTCCAGCAGCTGATTACATTCAAAATCTGTTTTCTCGCAAGCAGCTTCTACTATCTCTAGGAGTCGAGTCTCACTGAAACAAGAGGCCAGCAATTAGAGATGCACAACAAAAGTAGAATAACAGAACAGATGCTGCCCCCCACCCACCCAAAAGAATAGTAGAGCCTTGCTCTGGTCCACTGAGAGGATTCCCTCCCCTCAGTGGGCTGTAACATTTAAAATAGACTATTATGTAATCACTCACACATTACAAAAGATCATACAAATGTGCAGGGAGGAGTTTCGAAACTAAATCGCATTATTCAGGATTGGAGGTTGGAGTTGGTTGTGTAACAACATAAATACATTTTCTACCATAATTTGCTTTATCTGTTAGTCTTGCTTTTTTGTATTTGTGATACAAAGTATTGAGTCACTGCACACTCAAGTAAATAAATAAGAAAGTTACGATTTTCAAAAAACTCAAAGTATAAAGTTACTCCAATTAAAACTTTCTCTTACCTGCGTGCATACTTAGCCAGCTTTTCTTCTTCCCAGGCAGTGTTACCTCCCCCAAAGTTCTTGTTGGCCGTCTTCTCCAAGCCCTAAAAAGAGGGAGATTTCAGGACTCAGGAAAACTGAAAAACTTGGTGCATGGTACATTAACTCAACTGCAGTACCTTAATGAAACTCTCTGTGAGTTTTCGGCAGGTCTGGCATGGCGCAGTCTGGACTCTCACCACAGAGAGCTCTGCGAGAAGCACCAGAGCAGGCAGGAACGGCCAGGCCCACCACATGATCCTTCAGAAAACACACACACAAAACCAGTAATGTATGACAAATGTTCGGGTTTAAATACTTCAAATTGATCATCAAATACAATTATACTTTAAGAAAAGCGTTACCGATCATGTTTCCCCAGAGACCCTGACATTACTTATACCAACTGGAAGTACTATTACTGTATGTAGAGGGGGTGGACATAACAACATCTATACAACATAAAGCAATCCAAAGCCATACAATATATACTAACTTTTGTGAAGCATAATGTCCAGTATTTATTGGGACAGTGTCAGAGTGGTGATAATTTCACTCTGATATTTTTAAGCTGTAGTTGTTGTAGTTGAACTGGATTGCATTATACTGCTGTCCTGTTATTTAGTTCACCCTGTGCGACTTCAAATGTATTAATATGATTTTCATACAGATTTTAAGTTATTTTCACAATTAGGGTGAAATTTGAACAGAGTACCCTACGCACAATGCAATCCTCAAGTAGCTCAGTGACGGGTCTCCAAATGTTGTTATATTCATTCAGTCTTGTTAGAAAAGCTTTAAAAACACACAGCTTAGCCTGGATGCTCTTCCTTCACTGTTAGCTTAGCTAGCTCAGCATCAGCACCACACAAAATTAGCCAACTAGCAGCTGGCTACGGTCAATACTTAGCTGCTAGCCTAAGCTAACCTTGTCTATCATAGACAACTAATCTGTCCGGTGTGTCTTTAAAGCCTATTGAAATCAGCGATAGAGTCCTCCTGGCGATATTTAACGTTAAATATCTGTTAAGTCATCTTTATTGCGGTTATTCTGGAATTAGCTAGCCGAAGTGTTTTTATCGCTTATTCTGGTCTTACCTTATTGCAAAGCCACCACGTCCGCTGGACCACTGATGATTGTCTGATTCCCTGCTGGTTCACACAATGCAGGAAGAGTTTCACATTGTGGACAGCCACTTTTAATGCTCCAGGTGTGCCATTTTAGTTGGCCAGCCAGCTGAATGACTAGCTAGCTAACGCTGGTAGTGCTGCTGCTCGTACAGGCTCGTGTAGTGCGAGGCTGCGCTGGGGATGAATCAATGAGCAGCTTCCAGTTGGTTCTCTGTTTTCCATGCAGCTGAGCCACACAGGATATGGCACCGCCCAAACCCGCTGGGATTTAATTCATCAACCAATCACTCAGCATCAAATTGTACACAGACGGTCTCGTATGTCAGTGATGTCATATTTAGACTACAGACGCATCACTTATCAACCCATTTAAATTATGTCGCAGTTCTAGCTTGTCCATAATTGCAGTTTATATGCATTTAAAAGACATTTTAACGACCTATATGTAAACATTTGGAGGCAATTACTGATTAAAAGTTATAATTCAGAACATGCTCAAATTTTTACTTGTCAAAACCTGACAGGCACAGACAATTTAACACAATGTGGCTGAAATACCCCATAGCAGGATGTAGCTTGTGGGTTCCCTTGTGATGCTCCCACAACTCAGCCATTTTTACTGAACACAAACATGTTTTTTTTACCTCCTGCTGCTGCATAGTGTAGCACAATTCATGGATTTTAGGATCTCATGAATCCATTTTATCTGAAACACATTTCTGCATGTTAAAACAAATGTAGAAATGTGTTGCTCTGCAAACACACATCTTGTGCCATGTTTGTAATAAATAAGAATTGGCACCGTTTTGTAGTCAGAAGAGCATCCGACAACATGATTCAGACAGATTTTTTAATCAATCCCACTTTAAAGGGTAAGACAAAACACAGTATAAAACGGACTCACCATGCCTGGACAAAGCAATTGAATATACTCGTGCAAACTCAGAGAAAGGAAACAGCTTATTTTTGTTTCATGTCTCTCAGGGCTTTCATATGCAATACATGTGCATGCAGAATGTCAAATACTACTAAATACAACAAACACACACAATGGCCTGGTTTAAGACTGAAAAACGGCTTAAATAAACAATGTAGTGTCAGGACAAAAACAATGGAGCAATCTGCCTCGTTGTGATTCTTGTTTTGTATTTTAGTGTAATTTTGGTAGCCTACTAAGGCATTCTGTTTTTGAAATATATTCACCGCTTTGACCACTTTGTGATCAAACTGTGTATCAATTGTTGTGTTTCTCCCTGAATTTACTTTTAGAAGTAGTGTGAGGTTTTAATGTGCACTTTTATTTCTCTGGAGCAGCAAGAGCTCAAGCTATAGCCAACCCAGCTTTTATTTGAAAAAGGAACAACTGTTTCCACTGCCAGAAACATAAAACACTTCACCTCCTTTTCAACAGCCACTAGAGCCCAGATGTTTAGGACAAGCAAATGCAAAAGCTGCAAACTGATATTGATTTATCTGAACATCTCCCAGAGCATCGCTTCCGCTCATTACTGGCGGCTCATCCCAAAACTGAAGCGTCCTCTCCTGCTGTCAGACCCATTCCATTCCACTGTCCTTGGGGCTTGTGTCAGGACTGGAAGGAGGCGTAACAAGACATGGCTGCAAGGGCATTGTTTCCCCAGAGTCTTCGCCTCCCACCCCAACACAACTCTGGGACACTCCTGCAAGGCGTAATACAGAAGTCCCCGCTGTGAACCCCGACAGCCCTCGTGCCAGAGCTCGGGATGCCATCCTGAGCCCCCCTGCTCTTTTCCGTCTGGCTGATGCAGTGGCCATTTGCCGAGCCCCAGCCAGTTCAGTCAGAAAACCCAGGCTCTGGGAGGGGAGGCTGTAGACATGAAGGCCGCGGAAAAGTTCTGGCAGCGGCCGGAAACCACCTGGAGGCTCAGGTGGAAGTGATTCAAACTGCACCAACATGAACCGCTCACCAGCACGGCCCTGCAAATAGTCTGCTAGAATACAGCTCAATGAAGCAGTAAACACATCTACACAGGGAGAAGAGGCAGTGTAGCTTCTTCCAGCCTCCTCTTCCTCCATGTCTCTGCTCCTCTCCCTGGGAGTGTTTCTCTCCCAGCTCCGTGCTCCCCATTCTTCAGCCCTTATCCAGGCGGCCTGGGATAGGACCAGCACCACTTTGCCCCCCTGCCTTTGCAGTCTGTTCAGTCTTGAGTGGAGCCAAGGCACAGGGCCCAGTACGCTGAGCTCAGCCTGGCTCCACAGGTCTAGAGACACGCTGAAGCCCAGGGCTTGAAGGGACGTGCCCAGGTGACTCATCAGCTCTGGCAAAGCCAGGTTGTCATCAGGTGGGTACAGCAACACCACATGACCACCACCCACAGCACCTGAAATAGATTTTATAAAGTTTAGAGGAATAGTACGACATTTTGAGAGTTAGACGAGAAGATCGATACCATGCTCACATCTGTCGGTTAAATACAAAGCTACAGCCAGGAGCTGAAAATAGTGGTTGCCCTGTATGAAACAGATGGTCAGACTTTCTCATACCTTTAACATCATCTTCTTTCAACCATCTCCACACGTAGCCTAAAAGGAAAACAGAAGCACACATTGAGGTATTTTGCTAAGGTGCTATTACTATTCCATGACCTACAAATAGAAAACTGACCTTTTAGGACCCCCCGTATAAAATAGGCTCCTAGTATGGCCAAACACATCAGTAGTAGTCCGATGAGGAGTGGCAGGCTCCATCTCCATCGAGATGCTGGAAAATACAAAAAATTATTAAGTACAGAAGTCTTAAAAAAGCATTTTAAAGACGTTTCACAGACACTGTTAATGTTCCAAGTGTACAGTGAATTAATTAATTATCTGCCACATTCTGATGACATAATCTAAGAGTTAAACATTAAACACACTTAACCTGGGTCTGAACAATAATTAACAGCCTTACTTGCAAATGGACACTGGGGTTCTGAGTATGACTCCATCCCATGTATCTTTATCTAAGAAATGAGTGAAAGAGTTAAGGCTAGCACAGTGTGTACTGTAGGAAGCAGTGAAACATGTTTACAATTGTATGTATAAGATTATATTTAATGTATCAGGACAAAGACAAAGATCACCTGAACACAAAGCAGAGGATGTGATGACTCATTGAACTCTCCTGTTTTCTAAAATGTAAATGAAGAAATAAATTAATGAATAAATAAAGTGAAGATTCACCATTAAACATAATGTGTCACAAATGATCTTGAGAGTTTACACTGAAACATTATAACTAAGATCATGTAATTATTTTGTCTCAATTCATGGATGGTTTTTCATCATGTCGCTTTTTAAAGCAACTCAACACCATGGGTAAATTTAGTTATTAGTTACTTTGCAGTTACTTTGCCTACCGCGTGAATAGGAGCACAGAAGATGCAGTCTCCATAGCTCTATCCTCTCACACCTGGACAATGTCAACACATATGCCAGAATGCTGTTCATAGACTTCAGTTCAGCATTTAACACTGTCATCCCCTCCAAATTAATCACCAAACTGACAGATCTGGGCATCAGTGCTCCTATTTGCAACTGGTTGTTGGAC